>CAUYRH010154200.1:0-49579 GCA_963574655.1 Perodicticus potto
TCTGAGGGAAGGAGCAAGGTGGGTGGGGTCTTGGTGTGTGCTACACCTTTTGGGGGCAAAACACGATTGTAAGAGGGACTTTACCTAACAAATGCAATCAGTGTAACCTGGTTTCTTATACCCTCAATGAATCCCCAACAATAAATATATATATGTTCTTCTTTCTTCATTTTTCCTGGGCCTCAAGCATCAGGGTGGTAAAGAAATGAAATATGCTTATAAGATTTCAAGTTGTCTAACAGAGAAGAATCTTAACAGAAATTTAAAAACAAGAACAGGAGAGACACTTAGCTATCTCTGCTTCACTGAGCTTGCCTCTGACAGCATTTGCTGCTGGTGTTGGAGCGGCATCCTGACACGCCATTGATTCTCTCCATACCCTTTCCTAAACACACACTGCTCCTACTTTCACTGCAGGTCCCCTCTTATCAATCAAGAGGGTGCCTCGTTCACACTGCAGCTCCTCCAGTGGATACTGATTCCTTCCAGATGTAGAAAATGTGAGTCACAGATGTTTATGAGACATAAATAACTGCACATAGAGAATAACAGTTGCTTAAAGCTAGGCTGAGGTTGGTGATGCAGATTTGGAAGTCATTATCATGAAGTGGGTAGTTAAAATCACGGACTGGACTTATTTATAGTGACTAACCACAGACTGCAAAGAGACGTGGGATAATGACAGAACTCTGGGAAATCCCAACTTAACACAGATGGGAAAGGGTGGATAGGAATTTATAAAAGAGACAGAAGGCCACGATAGAGAGCTAAGTGGAAAGTAGAAATGTGTCAAAGAAAACAAAAGAAACAAGATGGTCAAAGGCAGAAGTAGAAAATAGTGCCAAAAACTAAGACAAGTCAAGAAAGACTACATTTGAAGTATGGTCTGAAGATGTGGTTACTTGGAGTTCAATAGTTTCAGTGAAATGTTGAGGTCTACAACACTGCTATGTGGGTAAGGAAAAACCAAGAGAGGAGGTACAAAGGAGGTAACAGAGGAGTAACTATAAAGGAGATGAAGGCAAAACAAAGTCTCTTTTTCTTTAAAGCCTGTTGATCAGTTTACTTACTTAGGAGGAGATATGAATATCTTATTGGTAAAGGAGGATGAACCAGTGGGTAGAGTCTAAAGATAAACAAAGAGAAGAAACAAGGGTCTACGAGGTGACCAGAAAAGGAGATGACAGTCTTCATAGGAACCCCCTCAGAGGCTGGTGGCACAGAAGGAAGGGTGATCAAGGCTAGAGAAAAAGTGGGAAGTTTAAGTTTACCAATGAATGGGATAAAATCCTGATGATGTAAGTTTAAGGCCAAGTCACCTCCTGAGGATAAGAATAATCAAGTAGAAGGTAATCAGCTTGAGAAAAGCCACTGAAAGAACTGGGGGACAGGGGTTTGGTATATATGTAAGAAATGCAGGGAAGCCCCACAGGTTCCACTGAGATTGGAAAACATGAATTTCCAGTGCCACTAATTCAACCAATGAGCTGATCTTCTCTAACTGGTTCACAAGCACATAAGTAGAGAAAGTGGATGGATGAATGGACAAATGAGGAGTTAAAGATTTATACAGTGGGAGTAATGAGAGAGGAATGTGCGGGACTGGAGCAAGTTCAGCCTTCCTCCTTCACCGTGACAACTCTTCCCAATCAGAGATAGTGTTCAATGACACATCTGTAGCTCTGTCTTCTTTTACTACCTTATCATAAAAAGTTGCTAAATTCATGTCTATCATTGAGAAATGGAATTTAAGAAAGGTATACTGATAAACGCAGTAACAGTCCAAGAAAAGATGAGGGAGAAGGGCAAAACGACCCACTAAATCTCTGCGAAACCATAAACATAAAAATATATGTTAAAAGGCAGATACTTTTCTATAAAACATCAGGATTCCAAGATGACCATATGACTCAATCTATGAACACAAAGCACTCACTAAATGAAAGCAGCATACCTGTTTTGGCTCTGTAGGCTTTTTCTCTGGTGTTCGAATCTTATTAATTTCAGGTCCAGGATTATTTGTATCACTTTTACCTGAGAAAATATTTTAAAATCCTTATACATTTTCTCCAGTAGATATGACATTTCCAATGACTATTCAGCATTAAACAAAGAAGCAAAATACTTTAAGCATTTTTCATCCATTATTATTGGTTTAAATTACTACTTGTGTTTTGTTCTTAAATTTGCAGAGTTACAGTCTCTCTGCAAGTAAGAAAATTTATAAATGATGCAAAATTTATTGACAAGGCAAAGACATAATAAGGGAATAACCTTAAAATATCAAATAATTCCAAAGGAAATTGCCTAATCTCCAGGAATTTACAGCTTTTCTTTGCGACAGAGTCTCACTTTGTCATCCTGGGTAGATGCCATCCTGTCAGAGCTCACAGAGGGCTCAAGTGATTCTCTTGCCTGAGCCTCCAGAGCAGCGGGGACTACAAGCGCCCGCCACAACACCTGGCCATTTTTTGAGATGGGGTCTTGCTTTTGCTCAGGTTGGTCTCCAATGCCTGAGCTCAAGCAATCTACCTGCCTTGGCCTCCCAGAGTACTAGGATTACAGGCATGAGCCACCATACCCAGCTACCTTCATTTTCTTAAAATAGACATTTTAAAGATCTTGGCATTCTTGCCTATTTATGAAGGCGCAATTCACTGATCATTTAAAAATGCAAATTAAGTGAAAATCCAAATAATGTGTCAGTCTAATTTAGTAAAGGAATCTAAACATAATAAAGAAAGGAATGTAGTTACAGTATTTAAAAATAATAGATATCAGGGCGGCACCTGTGGCTCAGTGAGTAGGGTGCTGGCCCCATATACCGAAGGTGGCGGGTTCAAACCCAGCCTCGGCCTAACTGCAAAACAGAAAAATAGCCGGTAATTGTGGCGGGCGCCTGTAGTCCCAGCTACTCAGGAGGCTGAGGCAAGAGAATTGCCTGAGCCCAGGAGTTGAAGGTTGCTGTGAGCTGTGTGATGCCACGGCACTCTACCAAGGATGATAAAGTGAGACTCTGTCTCTACAAAAAAAAAAAAAAATTAAAAAAATAGATATCAAACTAAATATAAGTGGGTGACAAATAGTCAAGGAAGCAAAATGAAAATGTTTTAAAAGTATAGTTATAATACACAAATAATTTTGCACATGTGAAAGGCTTTTAATCTACATAAATTAACTCTATATAGTTTAAATTTCTTGAAGGAAACCTTCATTTGGGTTCTTGTTCAAAAACAGTCTTTTAGGAATGCCACTGGAACCCTGTAAATTATCATGCCGCAACGACCTTACCAATAAACTGTAAGATATGAAAACTACAATGTATGAAATGAAAAAATCACTGTATAGAATTAGCAGGAGAACACACATTGCAGAAGAAAAACTTGGCAAACTTTCAGAAGGCACAGCAATAGAAACTACCCAAAATGAAACACAAAGAGAAAAAAATGATTTTTTTAAAAAAGGAAAAGGCAGGTGGTGCCTGTGGCTCAAAGGAGTAGGGCGCTGGTCCCATATGTCAGAGGTGGTGGGTTCAAACCCAGCCCCGGCCAAAAACAGCAAAAAAACCCAAAAACATAAAAAAGGAAAAAGCATCCCCAAACTGGCCAGGCATTGTGACTCACGTCTGTAATCCTAGTACTTTGGGAGGCTGAGGTGGGAGGATTGCCTGAGGCCAGGAGTTTGAGATCAGCATGAGAAACATAGTGAGGCCCCATCTCTAAGAAAAATTAAAAAATTAGCAGGGCATAGCAGCAAGAACCTGTAGTCTCAGCTACTTGAGAGGCTGAGGCAGGAGGATTACTTGAACCCAAGAGTTTAGGGTTATATAGTGAGCTATGATGATGCCACTGCACTCCAGAAGAATACATAAGAGAAAATCTTTGCAATCTTGGATTAGGCAGTTTTTTAGACAGTTTCAGCCACACCAAAAACACCATCTATACATGAAAAAAATGAATAGGCTTGGCTCCTGTGGCTCAACGGGATAAGGCGCCAGCCACGTACACCTGAGCTGGCGGGTTCGAATCCAGCCCGGGCCCGCCAAACAACAATGACAGCTGCAACCAAAAAAATGGCCGGGCATTGTGGCGGGCGCCTGTAGTCCCAGCTACTTGGGAGGCAGAGGCAAGAGACTCGCTTCAGCCCAGGAATTAGAGGTTGCCGTGAGCTGTGATGTCACAGCACTCTATCCAGGGTGACAGCTTGAGGCTCTGTCTCAAAAAAAAAGAAAAAAAAGAAAAAGAAAAAAATGAATAAATTGGACTTCATAAAAAACAAAAATTTCTGCCCTTTGAAAGATACTATTAAGAAAATAAGGTCAGGCACAGTGGCTTACACCTGCAATCCCAGCAGTTTAAGAGGCTGAGGCAGGATGACTGCATGTACCATGAGTTCAAGACCAGCCTTAGCAACATAGCAAGACCCTGTCTCTACAAAAAAATTAAGAAAAAAAAGAGGCTGGACATGGTGGCTTGTGCCTATAGTTCCAGCTACTTGGAACTGGCTGATAAACATGGATAAACATGGATCACATTAGCCCAGGATTTTGAGGTTGCAGTGAGCTATGATTGATTGTGCCAATGCACTCCAACCTGGGTGACAGAGTAAGATCCTGTCTCTAAAAAGAAAGAAAGAAAGAAAAGGCGAGCCATGTTCTCTGGGAGAAAATATTTTCAAAATACGTATCTAATCAAAGATTTGTATCCAGAACATACAAAGAACTCTTATGACTTAACAAGATAACTCAATAAGAAAGTGAGGAATAGTATGAATAGACCTTTCATCAAAGAAAATATACACATGGCTAATGAGCACAATAAAAAAAGAGTCAGTATCATTCATTTTAGGGACATGCAAATTAATACCACAATGAGATACAATCAGGGTATCCACTAGCAAATGTAAAATTAAAGAGACTGGTGAGGAAGTGCAACAACTGGAAATGTTACATATTACACTAGTAGGAATGAAAATGGTTCAGCCACTTTGGAAAATAATACAGCAATTTCTTATAAAATTAAGTATGCATTTACAACATGCCCAGCAAACTCACTCCTGGGTGTTTATCCAAGAGAACTAAAAACATATGTTCATTAAAGTGTTATTCAAAAGCCAAAAATGTGTGTATCAATTGATAAATGGATAAACACATGTTGTGTCCATATCGTGGAATACTAATCAACAGTCAGAAGGAACAGAAGACTGACGCATATGACCTGAAGAGACGTCAGAAGCCGTGAGTGAGTGAACACAGCCCGTCACAAAAAACTATATGCTATAGGATTCCATTTATATGACACACTAAAGATCAGATATAAGGATAAAAGTCAAGTTAGTGACAGCCCAGGGTGGAGGAGGATGGGATGACTGCAGAGGGGCAGCGGGGATTTTTTGAGGTGATGGAAATAACTATCTTTTCATTTTGGTGGTTGTTAACAACTCTGGGTGTTTGTTAGAACTTATCAAACGTACATTTTTAAAGGGTGAATTTTACTGCATATAAATTACACCTCAATAAACCTGACTAAAAAATAAAGCAGATAACTTTTTCTTATTTTTAATTCTAGCAGACTTATATAAGAAAAAAGCTGTGTATCAATTATCCTGAAATAACATTAAGGTTTAGTATACTACAAGAATATTTTGTGTGAACAAAAAAGTTTAGCAAGAGAGGACCGTACCTATCAATTTTAAATGCCATTTAAAACACACTAAGTGTTAAAATTTAATGCTTTCTCAGGAAATCAGTGGTATCCATCATAAGTGGTAGGGTTTAACCTAAATTAACTTCTGAAATTACACATAAATTTTCTCTCTATCCACACATATGTATCTTCTGGAGAGAGGATCTATGGTGTTTATGTTAGATTCTCTCGCATGGCTCTTATTGTCCATAAAAAAGTTAACAATCTGTTAAAGGAACTTTCTAGATGGCAAAACATGTCATCAGTTTAGGAAAGGGAGCACAGCAACAACTCACCATTTCGACTTTGCTCATGTTGATCCTTCTCCTGATGAGGATTCTGTGGCTGCCCTATGCTGACAGGTGGGTGATGTCCAAGGCCATAAGGTATAGGAGACCCCCGTCCATGTGTCTGTAATAGGTTCATATTATAGGCCATCGCTGCCTGATGTGTAATAATTCGAGGATCAACTGCAAACCTACCCTGGTATCCTGTCCATGGTACCTAAGGTTATCACAAGGAATGAAATAATTGCATTAGGGATGCTTTGGAAGGCAAACTGCTATAGCACGGTTGATTAGAAAAAAGCAAACACACAGAGAAATGAATAACTACAAAGTTGATACCAGAAGTACAATTGGCAGAATTATTACTATGCATTAACTGGCAAAAAAAAAAAAAAAAATTCCCTCGATCTTTAGTATGTGAAAACGGATCATTTTTGAGATTAGGAAGAAACAGCTTAACTATTCCTTAAGGCATTAAATCATTTTGTAGTCTTCAATCATTTCCCCTCAATATTAATGTATACATGCCACAGATTACTATAAAAATTATCATTTTAAGTCATAACTGCATAATTATTTACATAGTTTAATACATTGAATAAGAGAACAGGGGAAAAGTTAAGAAAAGAATTTAGCCTCAAAAAATATTAATATTAATTCCAACTTAATATGAATAAGCAAATCATTTAATGTTCATTTATTGTAGATAAAATACAAACAGGTCATTACTTTAATTAATGCTTTAGATTAATTCAATTCTACCTTAACACAGAAACAGAAAACTTGTATAGGTGTGCCTAGATATATAATCTCTGCATATTAACATAAAAGGAGTAAAAACAATGACATCTGAGCTACTATTACTATTATCTTATCACAATATAACTATTAAATTCAGACTTTTAGAAATCTGATAAAATGAGAGTCCCTTTGACCTAGTAAAGTAAAATATAAATATCCCAAGGGACTTACTATCTAAAGCAGATGATGCGTAATGTTGCCAGGCTGTCTGGGAAGAAATAACTCAGCTAAAGTCTACTGTCTGCAGTCTATGGGGAACGGACAGGAATTACATGTTTCTTACTGACAGGCATTCCCCTAGGCTGCCATGACTGTGAACTATCATGACCGATGTGACTAAGAAATGTTTGCAGTTTGAGCATTTTCCCATTTTGAGGTATGGGTAGGGATGCTACCTCAAAGATCCGTGGCAATGATCACCTTTGCCCAAAATTAGAGTAACTGCCTTAAATGAATTAAATTTTTTCCTAGGATAAAATTCACGGGTAAGAAATATTCATATATCAGCAAATTAACAAAATATTCCAAAATCTTAAAGGAAATAAAAATGAGTTTATATAGAAGATGGAAGCCTTCTAAAAATCTGTAGTCTTAGGGAGGACTTAGCAATGCTTTTAAGTAGCAGTAAGATTTCTTAAGGCAGGAAATTTCTCTGATAAATTTAGATCACAGAGAACTAGACTAATCCAAGCTTCTTTGCCTCCTCAATCAACTATTTCTCAGGAAGAGTCTGTGACTTATGCAAAAATAAAAAGTAAAAGCTAAAAACATCACTTTATAAAACAAGAGACCAATTTACCAGCTCTGTTAACTTTTAGCCCAATTTTCCTCAGTAAAATATTTTAGAATCCTAAGGGCCAAGGGAGCAGGGTGGGGCGCAGGTGGAATGGTGGCTCGTGCTTGTAATTCTAGGACTCCGGGAGGCCAAAGCAGGTGAATCCCTTGAGCTTAGGAGTTTGAGACCAGCCTGAGCAAGAATAAGACCCCATCTCTACTAAAAACAGAAAAATTATCTGGGCATGGTAGCAGACACCTGTATTCCCACCTACTCAGGAAGCTGAGGCAGGAGAATCACTTGAACCCAGGAGTTTGAGGGTATAGTGAACTATGATGATACCAAAGTAACACAGTGAGACCCTATCTGATAAAATAAAAATAAAAAAGGAAGAAGACCACCACCAAAGGCTTCTAAATCTCCAAATTATAGATGTTTAAATCGTTACTGATAAGTTGGTAACAAATCTTAAACAATAATTCACACTTAGTTCATTTCAAATTTGAAGGTTAAAGATAAAGAGTTACTTTAGAAGAAGCTTAGGGGCAAAAAATAAAGAAAGACGGGCAGAATACTATTTCGGATTGTCATCAATTTAGTGAAGCCTATTTTACTTTATTTAATAGAAAGTATCTCAAATGTCCACTTACAGGTAAAGGCACCGACATAACTACATTCCCTCCATAGACAGCAGGTACATAAAGAATACTTGTCCCAGTATGAGGATCTATCCTTTGAACAGGGCTTGGAGATTTTCCCAAGTTTGGGTGAGGTCCAAGAGGGGGTGGAGGAGTATATGCTCTAATAGGATTGCCAATAAGTACGGAAGGATTGGGCTGAACTGAAAAATAAACAGAAAAAGGATGCACTCAGTAGCTGCACATATTCACTTAGGCAACATAATTTAAATCATCCTGTAGCAAAATAGATTTCCCAGGTTTTCCATATGATATCTTATAATCAAAGAATTGTCAGTGTGGAAGAGTAAAGCATATTGAAAAACATAACTATTTTATAATGTCCCCTAAATTAGCTTGAGCTATACAAAGTATTCCTTTTATAAACTGGCACGATCGTAAACTGTCTTTTGAGGAGCTGGAGATGTGTCCTTCAATAGAGAAATCATGCACACAATCTTAGTAAGTAGTCTTCAAAGACCAAGAAAACATACACAATTCTTCAGAATAAAGTTTTGACCTGTAAATTGTAACACTACAACTATAAAATGAAGATTAAGTAATTATGATTTTAAAAGCATAATTTTGTAACATCTAAAATCATTTAAATAAACATAATCTTGAAACTTGTATGACCAGACATTTGTAGGATATATTTTCTGAAAAATTATGTTGCTTATAAAGCTCAAATGTTTTTCCTTAGAACCTTAGAATATGGGCTCAGTGCCTGTAGCTCAGTAGTTAGGGCTCTAGCCACATAACACCGGGGCTGGCGGGTTTGAACCTGGCCTGGGCCTGCTAAACAACAATGACAACTGCAACAAAAAAATAGCCAGGCGTTGTAGTGGGCACCTATAGTCCCAGCTACTTGGAAGGCTGAGACAAGAGAATCGCTTAAGCCTAAGAGTTTAAGGTTGCTGTAAGCTATGACACTACAGCACTCTCCTGAGGGTGACATAGTGAGACTCTATTTCAAAGAAAAAAAAAAAAAAAAAAACCTAAAGATATGTACACTAATACATACAAAATCATCCCTTTTCAGAAATAACATATCAGTGTATTAACATGATCAGATGTGGTGAATGAAAGAATTAATTGAGGTTCTAAGGTCACTGCCCGTGTGTGTGTGTGTGTGTGTGTGTGTGTGTGAGAGAGAGAGAGAGAGAGAGAAAGAAAGAGAGAGATTCCATTATGACCCTATCCTTTTCTTTCTCATGGTGAAATTTGGGGTAAATCCTTTCCATCATAAATACAAGTTTTGATAGGGTTAATTTTTCAACTTACCAATTCCATCATTCTGAAAATGATCATTCTGGGTATGATGGAGGCCTTTCCCCTTTAAAGAAAAATACAAATGTATAATAATTTTAAAATGTTTGTAATATAGAGAATAACCATTTTCCTAATCATATACAAATTAATGTATACATCAACAATTGAAATTTTAAAACTGAGTCTGTAATTAACAACTATTAGACTGCTTTAACCCAACTTTCTTTTTAAAGGTTAGGTCACAGCCATCTCAAATAATTGCTGGGCCTCAAGTTTTCTCAGTTTTAAATTAAGGGCATCTAAAATTTTTTTAGACCATTTTTATAAAAAGAAATATGCAATCTATGTGACTGAAACCTGAATTCTACTCCTTTGCAGCTTCTCTACAAATTTTCTAAGAATTGTATGACAAAGCACAAAAGTTGTTTTTCAAAGAAAAAAACATCAGGGAGGCGCCTGTGGCTCAATGAGTAGGGCACCAGCCCCATATACTGAGGGTGGCGGGTTTGAACCCTGCCCCGGCTAAACTGCAACAACAAAAAAAATAGCCGGGCATTGTGGCGGGCGCCTGTAGTCCCAGCTACTCAGGAGCTGAGGCAAAAGAATCGCCTAAGCCCAAAAGTTGAAAGTTGCTGTGAGGTGTGACCCCACGGCACTCTACTGAGTGACAAAGCGACTCTGTCTCTGAAAAAAAAAGAAAAGAAAAAAAGTCAATCTTCACTTCTTGAAGATGAGAATCTTTTAAAGGTGGTTTGGGATTTATGGTATTTTGAGTATAATTTGTGGTATAAATTTAGTAAAAAACAACAAGAAAAGAGACACTGTCATAATTCAGTTGAGAGATAATCTAGCTAATGGCTAGGTAGCAATGGCAATATATATCAAGAGCATCAAAAATGTACATACTTTAACCCAATGATTATACTTCTGGGAATTTATCCAAATATAGTAATCATGGATCCCCACACAGATGTCAGTCACGTGTTTATTTGTGTAACAGATCAACAATCTAAATGTCCATCAGTGGAGCATTTATTAAATAAGCAATGACAAATTCATATAATGGTATATTAGTCTACCACTCAAAGTAATGACTTTGAGCAGAAACAATATTTGAACAGACAATGGTTCTAAATTTCTGGACTTTAGAAAAAATTCTTTCTCTTCCCACTGGCTAAGTATAACACGTATCAAGCCGACTGAGGAAAAGCAGCATATTATGATATATTATACATATTTGAACATTATATCTGGTAACTAAACAGGGGGTTTCTACAGCAGGAAGATAATACGATCTTGACCAAAGCAAAACTATGATGATGTTTCGTTTATCTACTTTTTTAACTATCAGAAACAACAAATATTCAGCTCAGTAGTAAAACACTGAAGCTTTAAGGTCAAATGCATGGGAAGGGTACCAGGATCTAATTCTTAAGTCAGAAAAAACAGCCACAAAAGAATCATAGTTGGTCCATTAACCAAAAGAGAAAAAATGCTCACAGTGGTTGGTACCAGCGAATAAAAAGCGAACTTCAGAGGATTAGAGAAGTGATAAGAAAAGTAGGCAGAAAAAAAGGAGAAAAGTGAAAAGGAGAAAATGGCAAACATGCAGATGGCAGAGGTAAGGGGAAAATCAGAAGCAGAAGCAATTAGAAGTGACAACAAGAGCAGCCAGTGGCACGCACACTGACACAAAACAGGAGAGCCAGTGACACAAATAAAAGATAAGATATTTCCAAAAGAGTGACAAGCCATTTAGACTTCTGCTGCTCCAAACCTATCTTTGGTCCTTGCTAAGCACCCATCGACCAGGTGATGATCATAGAACATGGAGAGAACAACCAGCAATTTAGTTATTGTGGTGCAGAGTGGCCCTCTGAAAGATGTTCACACCCCAACCCCGATCCTGTGAATATGTCAGGTTATGAGGCAACAGGAACTCTGCAAATATTATTAAAGTTACAAATTTCAAATAGGAAGATTATCCTGGATTATCTGGGTAAGCCCTGTCTAATCGCATGAGCCCTAAAAGCAGAGAAATTTCTCTGACTGGAGTCAGAGAGACGAGGAATTAACAGAGATCCTGAGTTGGAAAAGGACTCAATTTTCCCCTGCTGGTTCTGAGATGTGATGGACACATTCAAGAACTGATGAGAGGGCTCTCGAAGTGAAGAATGACTCCCTGTTGATAGCCAGCAAGGGAACGACGACAGCAGTCCTACCTACAACCATAAGAAACTAGTCCTGCCAAGAACCTGCATGAGCTTGGAGGGAAGTTCTCAGCGGCTCCAGATCAGGACCCCGTCAGTCAACATTGTGATGCTGGCCTTGTGAAATTCAGAGCAGGGAAACCAAACAAGCCAACCTAGACATCTGACCCACAGAACTGTGAGATAATAAATTTATATTAAGTCTCTACGTTTCTGCTAATTCATTATAGCAGTAATAGGAAACAAATACAAGGAGTAATCATAGTCTAGAGCAGTGGTTCTCAACCTTCCTAATGTCTTGAACCTTTGATACAGCTCCTGTGGGTCATGACCCACAGGTCAAGAACCGCTGGTCTAGGGTAACCCTACGATGTAAAGCTGGAAGCATGCTTAGGCTATACACATGAGCACTGTAGGTGCTGCGTGGCATTCTAAATTTAAAAAAGCAAATATGGGCCTATCATGTAAAAAGAAAGCAGCATGTCTATAAGCATTCTATATGGTTCAAGTATAGGATACAATCCTTAAGCATACTCTATTTTGACTTCACAGGTAACTACAGAGTAGCAAATTTACTTGGTTTACATAAAATATTCAGTGTTTGGTAACTTATAAACAAAACAATGCAGCAGTAAGCTAGAGCTAACCATATGTAAAAGTCATTTCATAACAATTCCAAACTCATTTCATTCTAATAAATCTCAAAAAGTAGTGTATCTTCGGTAGAATGCTAACTAATGCCAAGATTTTTATAAACAAATGTAGTTTACATCATCTACCACATAGTCATTCAAATATTTACTTTCTCATTCACTCATTCATTTTTATCCATTTATTTATTCAACAAATATTTACCAAGGGCCGACCATATGTCCACCCTGGGCGGGCACTGAAGCTACTGAGGTAAATAAGACAGACACACTTTCTGATGACTAGACAGTAAGACACAACATTAGCAGCCAGATATAGAAGGTAAAAACCAAGTAACAAACTAAAATCTACAAAATAATGTTACCGTCTTCAGAGGATCTGTTTTCATATAACCCATCCTCTGAGTAGTATTTATAGTGTGTGCAAATGAAACTGGTCCATTATAGTACAGTTTCCAAATACTGCTCCTAGCAAATGCCCTAGGAGTAACAGAACAAGACCGGCAAATTGTTTTTCTACGTGCTACATCTGCGGGCTCACATGAAATATGCCATCTGCTAGAAATGATGCCTGGCGGGGGGGGGGGGGGACAATTCAGGTCAGCCTGGACTACCCACTCCTGGATCCCCTAATACTCCGTACCTTGGCTAAACCTTTTCACAAGGCTGACGCCTTAGTGAGGACAATAAAGTTCTTTGACTGCTAGGGGTATGTTTTGTTGCCAATTACAGTCCTGAAAAAGCAGACCTTCAAAGGATTTTTAACCATCATTTAGCCTTCTAATGATTTTATCCACATGGAATCTTACTGGGATTTTAAGTCTTTTTCTAACATTAAGGATACCCATTTTAATATTTCTTATATCCAGAACATGTGCTAACATGAAGGAAACTTGAAAACAATTGCTTGGCTTAGCATCACATTTTCAGAGACATAATCCGTTCCTACTAATGAAATGAATTCCCTTTCAACAAAATATGCTAACTGGAATTCGTTTCAAAATTCTCCAGTGTGTATGTGGTCATGGGGGGTTGGGGGTAGGATAGAAACAAAACAAATTAATCTTAATGAAGCTGGATGATGGGAATTGATTCATTATTCTCTCTACTTATGTACCTTTTTGAAAAATTTTCTATAATAGAAAGTTAAATTTTAAAAGACTCCAGTATAAATTCAAACCTTACAAAACAATTTAATGGAAGTAAAATACAATGCTGAGGGAGGAGGGAGATATGGTAACAAGATATACCTTATTTAAAATTACTGATTTTTGTATCACGTGTATAAATAATCAATAATTTCAAATAACCCGGCACATGGACAATTTGGTGACCCACTACGTTTGCGACATTGAAAATAATAGATGCTAACGAATTCCAGTTAGCATCTTTTGTTGATACATTCTATAAGATCACTGAAGAAATTTTTCTTAAATGTTTACAAACAATTTGAGGGGAGTTGGCTGCTTGGCCTTTAATTATAACAATCTTCTCATTGAAATTAAAAAAGCCACAATACACTCTACTGGACGCACCACAACCATTATTCATTATTATTTACTGAGCACCACTATGTGTAAAATCTAGGGCTAGCCACTAGGGGTCATAAAAAGTATAGAGAATAGGATTTTTGTCCTTTGAGCTTCACTGGTTTATTTAAAAAATGCAGTGGCTCACACCTATAATCCTAACACTCTGGGAGGCCACAGCAGGTGGATCCCTTGAGCTCAAGAGTTTGAAACCAGCCTGAGCAAGAATGAGACCTTGTCTCTACTAAAAAAAGAAAACTGACCTGGGCGTTGTGACCTACTTGGGAGGCTGAGGCAGGAGGATCATTTGAACCTAGGACTGCTGTGAGCTGGACTCACTCTAGCCTGGGCAATAGAGTGAGACTTTGTCTCAAAAAAAAAAAAAATTTTTTTTCCTAAGCATCTCTTATGAGCCAGATATTGTTCTAGGTACAGAGGTGATAACAGTGAATAATACAGGCAAAAATCTCTGCCCTAATTGTGCTTAACTGCTGGTTTGGACTTGTTTGTCAATCTCCCACTATCTCTAGCCACTCAATAATCTCCTGAACAAAATCTTTCACTTCAAGGCAGAAACTGTCTTGCATGCACCGTCTTCTTCTTCTGACCTTCACGCCTCTAACCCCCTCGATGCTGCTACTCGGGGCTACAGGCTAATTCGCTTACCTACGCTTCTTTAGCACCCACCATAACATCAGGCACGTGTAAGAAATATAATTGTTTGATAAATAAATTAATTCTTTAATAGTGTAAGCTTTAGAAACCTAGATTTTTTTTTTTTTTTTTGCAGTTTTTGGCCAGGGCCAGGTATGAACCCACCACCCTAGGTATATGGGGCCGGCACCCTACTCCTTGAGCTACAGGTGCCGCCCAGAAGATTAATTTATGCAGAATGCACAATCCCCTAAAAATGCCAAATTGTTAAAGCATGACTGCACATACATTTTCATTAAACTAAGAATATACAACAGTATATTAACAAACAGTAATTCTCTTCTCAGCTTAATGCCTATTTACCTAAAAGATTTTCAAAATATTAAACCATGAATTATTGCTTAAATATTAGGTTCTACATTTATTTATGTGAAACTCAAAACTGACCTACTCTTTTAATTTATGTCAGTAAGTTTAATATCATGCTAATGACTATAAATACACAAAAACTCTGAAACAAGTACTAAACATGTCATCCTCAGAATTTTTTTCAAGACAGTAAAGGCAAGCATTTTCTTGGGCACTCTAGCAAATAAGCCAGCTGTCTCTGTCCAAAATAACTACAGTTCAAAAGTGGAAATAGCCTTGACTCCCCCACCTCCATTCCGTCTGACTGGATTCCTTCTGTACAACAGATACAGGTTGAAATCTATTTAAAGAATCTGTAAGAAATCAGCCAAACTTTCTCCCTGTGTCAAATATCACTTCAAGTGAATCAATATTCAGTGAACGATTGGAATTATTTTCTTTATGCAAATATAATAACACTATTCCCTATAAAGAATATGTGATAAGGACATGTTTTTAGTAAGTGTGATCATCTGTTCAACTCCTTTGTTTTATTCACATCTCGATAAAACAAGTCTGTTAGCAGAGAGGACTAGGAGGTTAGATTAAAGGATACCAGAAGTTGTCAGCTACTTAAAAACATTTTGAGAATGAGTATGACATTAAACATGGCTAAACACCACATTATATTTTCACTTACGTGTCCAAATCTAACAAGTTCCTTGCAGAAACTGCTTGTCGTCAAATGTAACCTTCAATTCCAATATTTAAAGAAACTTGCAGCCCAATAAACCTTTGGCACTTCTGCGCTGTTCTCTCCCTTTAACCTCTTCAATGTCATTAACAGAGGCTTTACCTTTGGTGGTGATTGCTGTGGTTTGTTGTTACTCCCTGAATGCTGCAGTCTTAGAGCCCGAGGGATAAATTCAGGTGCCAGTGGATTCAACACATATGTCTTCTTTAGTTCTAAAGCCTCTAACTGGGCCTTGATCTGTTCAAAAGTGATTCCATGTAGACTATTGTTTTCATGACACAGGGCAATAAACCGCTCCCAAAATTTCCTACAGAAAAGATTTAGAAGATGAGTTTACATTTCAGTGGATGCAATCACAGAACATAAATAACTAAAGATAATTCAAATTCCCCCCCTCCACCCCAAATCCTTAAATCCAATAGTTATCTGACTATGATCTAGGTATATTCTTCTACCAGATCTCAAGACCTTGGAAGTTGGATTCTGAAACTACAGTCATGTCTAGTATTACAGTACATACAAAACAGGTTCTCGATTAACTTTGGCTCATTGATACAAGCAATATGGTCAATGTTCAACTATCATGAGTGATGTTTTTGTTGTCCACATGAGTGCAGGTTTCAAAAACTGACGGTAACTTGTTTTATACAACATTTATACTCTAGGCATACTCATATGTACATTCATATAGTACACACATACTATATGTAATTCAATAGAGTGTACATAGTTCAAATCATGTAATTCAAATGAATTTATATATACATATGTATCTATGTATTTGAATTATAAAGGCCTAAGTAGCCTAAACCTAAATGACCAAGAAAAGGCAACTCAGAACATATTTTGAGTCACAAAGTAGACAATCCTCACAGGATTCTTTTTTGTTGTTGTTGCATTTTGGCCGGGGCCGGGTTTGAACCCACCACCCTTGGTATATGGGAATGGCACCTTACTCACTGAGCCACAGGCGCCGCCCTCTTCACGGGATTCTTAAGAAATAATTAACTACTCCTATATTTTTCTTTTATTTAACAGATGATTATCACAAACATAGCTTATATTAATTTACTAAGCTGAAGGGTTCAATGAATGATGAAAATACAGGAAGTTGGGATACAAATTTTAATGTTGATTATTCATTTCCTAATCAATTTAATAAATATGAAAGGAGAAAAATACATTTAAAACTTGTTGCATTTGTATACTGTTGCTCCCAACAGTTTGAAAATACTAAAATTATTAAATACATATTATAAAGACAACATATTAAAAGCTTTTAATTTTAAATGACTATTATAAATATGCATACCTATGTTTAATATGAGGTTCAAATAATGTTTTATTATGCTATAAAAGATATGTGATATGGTTTCTTCCCAAGTTGGTATCCTTGTGTCCAAGTGGACAGCAGGTAATCAAGATGGCTTCAAGAAGCATAAATGAAAAGGTTTATATTATAGAAGTTAGTACATGAATGGGAATGAGGTTATTAATATATTCATAAAACTTTGCAGAATTTAATTTCAAACATATGCCTTCTACCATCTTTGTGGATGTTCTAGAGATGAGTTTTAGAAATGGGGGCACAAAAACTTTAGACCTACAAGTAAACAACAGGAAAGTAAAAGTGCTACAAAATATTAAATATGTATTTCTGACCACCAGATTACAGCTAAGAAGATAAATCATTCAGTTATAGAAAGGGTGTTGTCAAGAAATGTACACTGAAAGGCTGTCCTTAATTTTTATTTTTAAGAATACTTCTGAAGGAACTAATTTTTTTTTTCTCACGGTAAAGGGAGAAAATGTAAGGAAGGATTACCTTATACAGTACTCAAGATCTAAAATCCATCACCTTTCCCACACTTTTAGTAAGAATAGCCACAATATTCAATTGCATGAATATTTATCAATACAATTCTACTATCTAGTCTACTCATAAGAAAGTTCTTAAGTCTAACGATAAAGTATCAGTTTCACAGAGTGGCATTTCGTGTTCGTTTTGGACTTTAAGACAAAGCAAAATAAGGAAACAACGAATTGGCTTTTATTCTATCTAGGTCAGTTTTTTTGTTTGTTTGTTTGTTTTTATTTTGAGACAGAGCCTCAAGCCGTCACCCTGGATAGAGAGCTGTGGCATCACAGCTCACAGCAACCTCCAATTCCTGGCCTCAAGCGAGTCTCCTGCCTCCGCCTCCCAAGTAGCTGGGACTACAGGTGCCCGCCACAATGACCGGGCATTTTTTGGTTGCAGCCGTCGTTGTTGTTTGGTGGGCCCGGGCTGGATTCGAACCCACCAGCTCAGGTGTACGTGGCTGGCGCCTTAGCCCATTGAGCCACAGGCACCGAGCCTAGGTCAGTTTTTAATATCAACTCCTTATTACACATTTTCATTTTCAGCTTACACAGTCAAAATGCTAAAATTTGCTTTATTTTTAAGCTACTTTTTAAAAGTGCATACCTTGTTCCTATACTGCCCTCAATGGTCTCAGCAGCATTAAACAGGATTTCAACCAGAACCTTCATACAACCTCACACTTCCCAGCAAGCCAATAAAGGAAGATCTCCAAGAAATAGCCTGTGTACTAAAGGACACCATTTTCAAAGTAACACTAAACACTGTAAGTTTATCAAGCTGAACTACTTCCAAAAATAACGTAAAATTTGCATGCTAGATTTGGCATCTTTTTATTGCGACATTGATATAGCAAAATAGTCAAGAGCATAAATTCTAAAATAGTAGTCTGAAAACCTGGCTCTGTCACTCAGCAGCTATGTGACTTCATGCAAATTACTTAAGCTCTCGTCATACCACAGTTTTCTCATGTGTAAAATGACACACTAGCAGTACCATTAGTACTTATTATGGAAAAGACTTTTATCACTTTTGAACTTTCAGAGAAATGAGGGTTTTTTTCTTTAAAAAGTCATCGTTTTAAGCTAAAAATTTCCCTTTTTCTCTCAGTGTAGGCTCTTTTGAAAACTATTCATATTGCCTTTGAACTCTGCATACTTACTACACATGACATTATGAGGCATTTCTGAATACACATAACTGGAAGATCACCTGAGAATTTCAACTACACCCAGACTGAGGGTAAGAATTCACCGTTATGGTTAAAGGTGTCATCAATTCTTAGCCTTCTCGCTAAAATGTTAACATATCATTATCATGTTAGCACCATTTTTTTTTTTAGTACTATTGGTTAGAAAACCTAGTGTACCTCTACATTGCAACAGTAATTAGGTTATTTCAAAGGACTTACAAGTAACCTTACTTTTTTTTTTTTTTTTTGAGACAGAGCCTCAAGTTGTCACCCTGGATAGAGTGCTGTGGCATCACAGCTCACAGCAACCTCCAACTACTGGGCTCAAGCGAGTCTCTTGCCTCCACCTCCCAAGTAGCTGGGACTACAGGCGCCCGCCACAACGCCCGGCCATTTTTTTTTTGGTTGCAGCCATCATTGTTGTTTGGCGGGCCCGGGCTGGATTCGAACCTGCCAGCTCAGGTGTACGTGGCTGGCGCCTTAGCCGCTTGGCCACAGGTGCCGATTCAGTAACCTTACTTTTAATCACTGCATGAACACAAAGTTTGATTTTGCTTTTACATTAACCTTGCTTCTAGAATCACTGATAAAACACTGAAAAATCACTTGTTATCCTTCGGGCATGCTCTGTTGTGTACATACACGTATATACACATCTCTATACATACATTTCACTGAGTAAATGAAATGTGCTCAGGAAGATAGTCAACTAAAGAGAAAACCCTAACCAGACACAGTGGCTCATGCCTGTAATCCTAGGGAGGTAGAGGCAGGTGAAATGCCTGAGCTCAGGAGTTCGAGACCAGCCTAAGCAAGAAGAAGACCCCATCTCTAAAAATAGCTAGGCGTTGGGCCTGTGGTCCCAGTTACTTGGGAGGCTGAGGTAAGAGGATACCTTGAGCTCAAGAGCTCGAAGTTGCTGTGAGCTATGACACCATAGCTCTCTACCGAGGGTGACAAAATGAGATTGTCTCCAAAAAAAAAAAACCCCAGACAAAGAGAAAACCTTCTCCAAACGTGCTGGTTTGGGAAAATGTATCACTCTCCTCCGGGCCTCCCCCCTACTCAGCACAGGTTTCCCTGTGCATATCTGTCACTTCCTGGAAAAGACAGCATAATCCAGAAAGAAGAGCATGGGTTTTTGAAGTCAATCTGACATCTGTTTGAGTGAACCACATAATAGCTAGGTGACCCTGGACAGATATTTAAAGTCTCTGAATCAGACTGCCCATAATATGCAAATACAATACTCACAGTGCAGGACTGCTGGGGTGACTGAATAAGGCACTGTGTATAAAGTACATAAACCAGCACCCAGGACAGAGAAAGCTGTCAGTACACAGCAGCGGTTACATTGGTATTTACCAGTTTGCCAAGGGAGGAAGGGATGAGTTTACCACATTTGTTAGAGGTTAATAGAAAAGTTCTGTTTAAAAATACCTTATAACAAAAAAGAATACATGAATGATTGACTCCTAAACTGAGATAATAGAAACTATAATTACTCCTTGAAAACTTACTGAAATTTGGAAATACCACTCTAGTTTTTGATAAATATCAAATGCAAAAAGCATGAGAAAAGTCCTAAAGAACTCAAACGATACAGAATTCTTACAGAACCCAAGAATCATATTAAATCCTCCAGGTTTACTTGTATTGTGAAATTAAGTTAATTCAAATGGAGGTAGTGAAATGAAAGTTTAAATATCCATATGCCACAGCTACCAACTCTTGGACTAGAGCCATGATTAAACTGTCCAAATAAGCTGGACACGGTGGCTCACAACACCTGAAATCCTGACCCTTTGGGAAGGCCAACATGGGAAGATAATTTAAGACCAGGAGTTCAAAACCAGCCTGGGCAAAACTATAGGACCACATTTCTACACACACACACACAAATTAAATAAATTAAAAATAAACTGTCCAAATAAAGTAATCAGCATTCCTACTTATGTATAATTCATTTTTTCCTTAATACCATTTACTTCCTTCAAAATATTTTACTTATATAATTTGCAGTCTTTGACACACCCCAGCCATGTAATAAGAAATAAGCAATCATTAGACTCAGCTTCAAGTTAAAAATGAGGCTGGATAACTCTAACAGCCTGACCTCAGGAGGAATTATTCACCTATTTGCTCTAAGAAAGTAAAGATTTATGTCGAGGAAAGGGTGAAAAATGCTGATCTCATGCAATTCCTCCTATAGTATGACTGTATGGGAAGCAGTAGGGGTTTCTTTAAGAACCTTCAGGTTGGTAAATATTTGGAGTTATTTTTAAGAACCCAAAACTAATGTGACTCAACACAGTCCTTATACCTGTTTATTCCTTCAACAGTTTCTAGCTGCTTTTAATACATGTTATCCCATTTTATACATGTTTTAATGTATTTAATTCTAATCAAACTGTACATGTTCTTGTTTATCAAATGATAAATAATAAACAAAAATGGTAAAATGCCATAGCAACATTCTGTATCTTCTATATCTAACCAAATACACTTTCAGCAAATAGTAAAGTAACTAAAGTAAAACTCTCAGGACATAAGCCAGATTAGTAAACTCCTTCATATACTTAGTTGCAGTCATTTGTAATACAGAGTTAATGTATTCCTCCTTCCAATTTTCTGTCATGCGGACTATAAATAAATGGCAATCTATTTTCAAAATATGAAATTAAAGACATGTTACAACAGAATTATCTATAGATAAATAAGTTATAGACCACTTAAGTTTTATTTTTTTTTAAAGAAATGGTTATTTTTTATAATGTAAACACAAATTAAAATTCTGATTACTTTGTTACTAGCTTTCCCCTATAATAACTATTAACTTCACTTGGGGTCTCAAATTCTCTAATACATGAAGGTTATTCTTAAAGGTCTCAAACACAGTCTCTCTTCCCATGTAATTTTTTTTCCTGCTAAAATGTGAAAACAGACAATAAAATCTAGACTGCAACAGAAAATCTGGTTTAAAGAATACCATGTCCTAACAGTTTTGTCTACTTTAATTCTAACATATCAAAACAATAATAATAATAATTACCCAAGGCAGATTAGAAACTGTCTATATTTCTTTCTACTATTCTGAACTCACTGTGACAGGTACTAGCATATTTATAAAATTTTAAGTCATCTCTAGTGTATTTCTTTTTCACAAAATAATATTATAAATTTCTGTTCAACTGCTTTTCTTTTTTTAATGCTAACATAATTTTTTAACACTCAAAAGGCCAAAGCTTCTATTACTGGCTCTATACAGTTAAAATTCCTGTTAACTGGTATAAGTCATATAAGGAGAAATTTTCTGTTTAGGTTGATATGTAACCACATTTTAGTAAAAACTGTTCCCTATAACTAAAGTCTAACGAACACTAACAATGCTATCTAAAGACAAGGGATGGCTACTTCTAATCCTCTTAATTTTAAGAGCCTCTGGATTAATGCTATACAAAGAATTATCTACTTGAGAAGCCCTGAGAGAACATGACTCCAGAAGGAAATTCATCAAAAATCAGAACAAAGAAGGAAAAATCAAAGGCATCAAGTGATATAAAATTTAATATCCCTTAAAGATATACGCATTACACAAACGCCCTCAGGACCCCTGCACTATTTGTTCCCTTTTCCTAGAGCACCTTCACCTCAGGTATCTGCAAAGTCTATTACATTACTTCACTTCCAAAGTCATTTTCTCAGTGAGGTCCAGTCTGACCAGACTACTTAGAATCACAAACCAGTCTGTCCCACCTCATCGTTCCTAATTTCCCTTAATTATTTTATTTCCACGTAAAATACTACATTGTATCTTATTTAGTTTATTGAAGTCTTCTTTTCACCAATAAAATATATGCCCTACCAATAAAATAAATGCCCCACAAGGGCAGAAATTTTTGTCTACTTTGTTCATTGACGTATCTTCAGTGACTAGGAGAGTGCTTAGAACACAGAAGGCACTCAGGAAACAGCTGCTGAATAACCGCTGAGTGAATGAATACACAACTGTGCATATAATTAAGTGATCTAAAGTAATATACTTTTGGGCTCCCTGTTTAATAAATCTGCTTTTAATTAGCCAAGAGGTCATAGGAACAATGTACACATAGGGATACAAATTACTTCACATTTCCCCCTTTTGATGTCTCAATCAGTAACACATAATTACCTGCATCTTCCAACAGAGCACAGAGCAATGGGGTCACCCACCACAGCAACCAGGGACTGTGCTCTAGTGATGGCAGTATTGAGAAGCTTGTAGTTAGACAAAAAACCATAATCTAAGTCCTCCGTGGAATCTTCCAGAAGTTGTTCTTTCTTTTTAATTGGTGTCTGTTTATGTTTACAAGTATGTCTTGTACGTACTGTGCTAAGAAACAAAACTCTGAATTGCTTTCCTAAAAAAAAAAGTTTAAAAAAAGACTTAAGATTGTCATTCTGAACCACTGACATAATAAAAGCATTGCATTTTTTTAAATGTAATTGATAAATAACAGATATTGATGAGTATGTGGAGAAACTGAAACCCTTATGCATTGATAGTAGGAATGGAAAATGATATAGCTGATGTGGAAAACTGTAACAGGTTCTCAGAAAATTAAACATAGAATTACCACATGATCCAATAATTCTACTTGTAGGTACATATCCAAAGGAACTGAAAGCAGAGACTCAAACAGATACTTGAACACCTAAGTTCACTGCAGCGTTATTCACAATAGCCAAAAGTCAGAAGCAACCCATGTGTCTACAGATAGATGAATGAATGAACAAAATGTGATATATACATACAATGGACTATTCAGCTTTCTAACGGCATGAAATTCTGACACATGCTACAACATGGATGAACCTTGAAGATAACTACGCTAATGGAACAACCCAGACACAAAAGCACAAGCACCATACAATTCCACTTGCATGAGCACTTGACCACCTTGAATGGTCAAATTCATAGAGACAGAATCTAGAAGGGTGATCGCCAAGCGGGAAACAAGAATGGGGAATTACTGTCTAATAGGTACTGAGTTTCAGTTTAGGAAGATGAAAAAAGTTCTCGAAGTAGATAGTGGTGATGGCTGCACAATAATGTCAATGCACTTAATGACACAGAACTGCACACATAAAAATGGCTAAAATTTTACATTTATAATATATATAACCACAATAAAAAAAATTGTCATGATACTGCTGAAAACAACCTTAGAGATTATCTAAACCCAGGTCCCAGCCAATACAGGGAGGCTTCCTTAAGGCAGAGTCATCTAGCCTCTGGGCAACCAGGGCAGACACAGCTGATTCCATAATGAGCCTTCTACAGAGTCTCGTTTATGCAACATTTCCCTTATGTTCTTTTTACAGTAGCATATCTGTTCCCTTATTCTATGACAAGTTTCCAAATATGTGAATAGTTTTCATGTCAGTCCTTAGTCTTCTCTAAGCCAAACAATCCTAGATCTTTCAACCACTTCTGATTCTTACGTGGTAGTTTCTAGAGACCATTAATTATCGTAGGTCTCCTCTGGGTGCTTTCTACTTTAGTACTAATGTCCTTTCTAAAATGCTCACCCAAATTCTGTATATTATCATCAAACCTAACATTGTATTGAGCCTTTGTTAGTGCTCACATCACAGTGTTGCTCTGAATATTAAAAGCACAAAATTTATAGCAATTACATGAAGATAATTTAAAAGAATTCCTGGTAACTATTCACTGTGGAATGTCTATAGATAAAATCTTTGTGAAGAAAGTAGTCCTCAGACATAGTGCGTTTTGTATGCTATTATGACTGCAACTCATAGCATAGAGATATTACATGGCATTTATTCAATAATGGTCACAGAAAAAGTCCATTTGTTATTACTTCTTTTTTTGGTCTATAAAAACTTAATAAACAATGTAAATGAGCTCAACCTCTAATTGCTAAATTTGGCATTAAAGAACTTGGTATTAAATGAATTATGGTATTACATAATTGCTTGTTCTGAGCATTAAAAACTAACTATGAACACACTTCAAGATTTAAGCATTTGAATGACTTAATTCATTTCAATACTTACCTTGAACATTTAGCACCCTTTCTACATTAACATCAGATAATCGCTTTTTCCGAAGTTCAGCTCGTATCCTAAACACTTGATCAGCATATGGAGTCACCACACCAATACTGCCGTCATCTAACTTCCCCCATGCTACCGGCCACTTCCTTCTTAATTCTTCTACACGTTCCACCACTTCAAACACCTTTAAACAAACACACATATACACGTTAAAGTTATCACTAATGTTCAGAGAAAAGAATATGGTAACTGAAATAGATTTATAAAGGATCCCATTTTAGCAAATGCCATTTAAAAACTACTTACATAAATGGGATACCACTTTGCTAATGTGAACAGAATAAGAATAAAAACTTTTAATCTATACTTTAAACAATAAAATTCTAAAATCATGCAACTAGTGAAAACAGGAAAATCAGAGATAATGCAATTGGCCCCTTCCTTTCACCAGTCTCCCATTCTTAAATAGGGACACACCCAAATTCCTGCGTAGGACAGAAGACAGGAAGACCATGACCCACATCCCCAGGATGTCTCAGTCGAGTGTACTCTCTCCAGAGAAGGCCAATGAAACCAATCAACCAACTAGAAGATTCCTGTAATCTGTGCCATTAGGTCTCGGCAATAAAAGGTATAAGCACTGCCCTTACCGACCAGCCAGCAGCTGACACCAAACCACAGCTGGGACTAGGCCAAATTTAGATCAGAGACACAGACTTTCAGAATTCATTGCCTTCAAGTGGTATAGGTTCAGCCAAACCACTCCATTAACCTTGTAATAAAATAATACCACATTTTATGCAAATGGATTTTAGGGATCCCATTATGACAGAGTTTAGGGTTTGGTCTACTGTAATTAAATGAATTTATCAAACAGTTCCAATGTTTAGTACAGTAGAGGATACAAGGATTGACAAAACATGTTCCTTGCCTGTTACAAGATTACTGTCTATTTAGAAAAGAGTCACAATAAAATATATATGTAAGGCAAGCACAATAGGTCAGTCAAGATTCCACATTTGATGGAAAATGCTGGTCTATACATCCAAGCTCAATGAATTTGGAGGAGGATAAATTCAAGGAGATCCGTCCCCAGACACATCACAGTCAAAACACCAAAAGTCAAAAGTAAAAACAAAATCTTGAAAACACCAAGAGAAAAAACAACTCTTTAATTAAAATAGAATTCCAATAAGATTGACAGATTCTTCACCAGAAACAACAGTCTAGGGAGAAGTGGGAAACATTTTTCAATGTGCTGACAGAAAAAACTAAACCAATAATCTTATATTCTACAAATCTCTCTCTCAAAAATGAGGGCAAAATAAAGACATTTCCAGATAAACAAAAACTAGGCGATTCCTTATTAGCAGACTCCTCTTACAAGAAATAATAAAGTAAGTTTTTCAGGCTGAAAGCAAGTGACACCAGTGATTCAAATCCACACAAAGAGGGCTGCCGGCTCCCAAAGAACCATTTTTTTTTTGTCTGCTGCCTAATTTGAACCTTCATACTACCCAAGTTCTGCCTGAACTTAAAAAACCAAAAACTGTAAGACAACTATGTAAGCTGGAGCACGTAATGGGAGAGCAACATCGCTCGCTGGGTCTGTGTGATCTCTGTGGAGCACAGGATTCTGCAGTTCCAGTCTTACTCATTTAGAAGGATACCTGACGGGGTACGCACTGTAAACTGTTATCAGAGTTTATTTCAGATACCTAATGATAATGATTTATTTAAGAAGAATGTTGGCTTTTTTTTTTTAGACAGAGCCTCAAGCTATCACCCTGGGTAGAGTGCTGTAGCATCACAGCTCACAGCAACCTCCAACTCCTGGGCTCAAGCGAGTCTCTTGCCTCCGCCTCCCAAGTAGCTGGGACTACAGGCGCCCGCCACAACGCCCACCCTGCCATTTTTGGTTGCAGCTGTCATTGTTGTTTGGCGGGCCCGGGCTGGATTCGAACCTGCCAGCTCAGGTGTACGTGGCTGGCGCCTTAGCCTGTTGAGCCACAGGCACCAAGCCAGAATGTTGGCTTTTTTAAATGAAATCATTTACTTTGCATTTTATCATAAGATAAAAAGTAAATCAAAGTTTTTGTTTCCCATAGGAGATTCATTTTAACAAATCAATGTTATACATGAAAGAATACATTTTATATACTATTTTCATGCAAATGAAGTCAACACACAGTAAAATGTCAACCCAAAATTTTAAATAATTGCTCAATAAAACCAAACTATACGACTGAGAAAATGTTAACAATTTGCAAAAAAAAATCTAAGGTACCTCTGCATTATTGTAAAAAGCTGTACTATTTTTTTCTTGTACATCTTCCCCTCGCGCTGTGAAGAAAGTGAGTGGGTAGAAATCCTTGTGTGCTGGCTGCTTTCCACTGGCCATCAATTTGCCCTCATAGAAAAGCTCAGAGGTGTAACTGCAAAAAAAAGACAAAAAGGAAAAAAAGCAGTAATTTATCATCAAAATTAGTTTCACCTACAAGAAAAAAAGTCGATTCTAATAATATTGTTTTATGGCCATAATTAATTTTAGTCCAAATATCTGATGCTTCTGATGCCAAGAATTTCTCCAAAAATAGCGATAGCAATAACAACAGAGTAGGCTCCGGGTTTAACAATTAAGTGGATTGATTTTTTGGGGGGCGGGGATTGATTGTGTTAAGTATGAAACCAGAATACAGAAAGAAATGATGACAGTTCAATACTAGAAGAGACCTTTGCTCTATGAAAAAATTTCCCACCATTATATTTTCTTGGTTAAGGCCTATTTTTATTTACATGGATCTTATGCAGACATGTACCACATGATGTTTCGTTCAGGAACAGACTGTATATACAAAGGTGATCCCATATAGTTTTATCATTAAGACAAAACTATACTACTGTATTTTTACTATATCTTTCCTATGTTTAGATATGTTCAGATAAGCAAATATTAACCACTGTGTTACAACTGCCTGCAATACTCAGTACAGTAACATGCTGACAGGTTAGAAACCTAGGAGCCATGGCTACACACCCGATAGCCTAGGTATACATTAGTCCAGGCCATCTAGGTTACTGGAACTAAGTATGCTTTATGACGGGATGTTTACAGGACAAAAATCACCTAATGCACATTTCTTAGAACATATCTGTCAATAAGTGACTGCTATTTCTGTACTCAGACATGCAAACAGATACTGACACAATGCACACAGCTGAAGGACAGTGGAGTCTTCAACTGAAAAATGAATCCACTTTATTGATAAAGATACCAAGTAGTACTTGACTTATCACTGATTGCAGCAAATGATTGGCAACGATAAAAGAGGAGTCACATTTTGAGACATTGATAAAGTTATATCTACATAGGTGCTTCCAGAGAAACCTAAAAATGGTTTTCATATGACTGATATAATATTATTAAATTATACTAAATTTTTTTATTATTTTATTTTATGTATGTATTTATTTATTTTGAGGCAGAGTCAAGCATGTATGTATGTATGTATGTATTCATTTATTTATTTATTTATTTTGAGGCAGAGTCTCAAGCTCTTGCCTTCGGTAGAGTGCCGTGGCGTCACAGCTCACAGCAACCTCAAACTCTTGGGCTTCAGCGATTATCCTGCTTCAGCCACCCAAGTAGCTGGGACTACAGGCGCCTACCACAACACCCCACTATTTTGTTGTTGTTGTTGTAGTTGTCATTGTTGTTTTAGCTAGCCTGGGCCGGTTCAAACCCACCAGCGTCTGTATATGTGGTCGGTGCCCTACCCACTGAGCTAGGGGCACTGCCAAATCATACTAAACTTTTTTTTTTTTTTTGTAGAGACAGAGTCTCACTCTATTGCCCTCTGTAGAGTGCTGTGGAGTCACAGCTCACAGTAACCTCCACCTCTTAGGCTTGAGCAATTCTCTTGCCTCAGCCTCCCAGGTAGCTGGGACTACAGGCGCCCGCCACAGCGCCCAGCTAATTTTTGATGCAGTTCAGCCGGGGCCGGGTTTGAACCCGCCACCCTAGGTATATGGGGCCGGCGCCCTACTCACTGAGCCACAGGCGCCACCCTATACTAAACTTTTTTAAAGTCTAAGTATGGTGGGGATAGTGACTAGAAAGAGGTGGAAAGAGACTTTCAAGAAGATCGGGAATGTTCTATTTCTTGATCTGGATGCTGGTTACGTGGTGTGTTTAGGTTGTGACTATCCACTTAGCTCTCATTTATAATATGTTCATGGTACAGATGGACACTAAATTTACTAGAAATCTTCTAAAGACTTATTAAGACTTATTAAATCTTCTAAAGACTTATTAATAAGATTCATGGTTTTGCTCTCTTTCTTCTTTCCTTTCTTCCTTTCTTTTAAAACACGTTCCTTGTACTTGTACATATAACAGCCAAAGACATATATGCAAATCATTATATTTTGGGGGAATGCATTTATTATAGCACTTTTAGTCACAGAAAAATAATGTCATAGCTAATGGAACCCATTTTGTGAAAAACTACAACCCTGACCTTTAAAGCAGTCTTTTTTTTGTTGTTGGTTTTTTTTGTTTTTTCTCCACTTTGCCCAGGGTAGAGAGCAGTCTGCAAGCATGGCTCACTGCAGCTTTGCACTCTTAGGCTCAAGCAATTCTTCTGTACCAGCCTCCCAAGTAGCTGAGACCAGAGGCACACGCCACCACACTCAGATAATTTTTCTATTTTTATTTATTTATCTACCTATCTATCAATTGATTGATTGAAGAGATGGGGTCTTGTTATTGCCCAGGCTGGTCTCAAACCCCTGAGCTCTAGCCAACTCAGCCTCCCAAGTGCTAGCATTACAGGCATGAGCCACCATGCCAGCCTGAAGTGATCTTTTATAGGCATAAAATTAAATATATCCAATTAATGCTATCTAGAGAAAACAAATAAATTAAAAAAAAAAAAAGTTTTAATTAAGTGTAACTTGCAACACTAGGGGCATCCTATAACCCTGTTGGGAATAATCAGTCCCCAGTAACAGTGCAGTTTTGAGTTCCCTCCCACCAGACCACGGGAGTGTGACGCACAGGGAGCAGTTCACACCTACTTGATGATAGCTTCATGAGAGCGGTAGTTCTCACATAAGAGGATCCTACACGGAAACTCAGCAGGGTAATGCTCATAGAGCCTATCAAGTAATGAAACATGGAGGTTTCTCTCCCTGGCAAACTCGCTGTAAACAAAAGGACTGAGCTGTAACAGACAAACATATAGAGAAAATTTAACTAAATACACAATAGTATTTTTTAACCTACTTATAAAATGTCTGATATATAAAAACTTCTGACATACTAAGACCTCTGCACGCTAAATGTTAAAGCAAGCAAAATCGATAATATTTTCATGACCAATTTTACTAATATTAAGAATTAAGCTAAAATTTCTAACTTCATGCTTTACACCAACCTAAACTCTATAGTTTCTATATACAGATTAATAAAGGGCTCCTCTACCATCAAAATAAATAGCTACTACTTCAGTAACTACAGGATGCAACTCATTGCATCACTGGGCAAGTCCAAACAGTTGTTTCACTAAAACTGATCAATTATCTAAAATGATGAGTTGGTAAGATGCCCATACAGCCTATGACTTAAAAAATTCTTTTTAACAGTTAACAAAACAACCCTCTTGATGTTATAAGGAGCCATAGTTTGTAATGCCTTTTACTGCTAAAGAACAAAATTAAACTAATTTAGGCAAAGAAACAAAAACAGAATTTGTTCCTCTACAGTCAATTCTTTCCTAGATATCCTGACAGCTGTAATATTCAATCAACTATGGCAGAGGAGAAAGAATCCATAATTGCAACTTTGTAAAACAGATGTTTTAATAGAAAAAAATGTATTTCTCTTTCTTATTTAGAAGTATTCAAACATATAAAATACATATTCTTTAAGATTTTTACTATGATTTTTAATCAAGCCCTCTATTTTCTATGATATCAAACATTGACCTTTCAGAAAAATTAATATTAGAGACAGAGTTGATAAATTATAGAAAGAATCATTTAAATTTTGTTATATAAAAAATCATTTATTCGTACTAGAGAGAACTGAGCTTCAAGTTAATACACATAAAAACTATATCACTGATGGGCTCTCAATCTCTCCAACTATCTACCAAGGAGAACAGAGTCATAGGGATAGTCATTTTTCTTCAGAATATTAACAAATTTTACTATTAGTACAAAAGCATTTAAAGCACTTAAACTAAAATATACGGCACAATTTCATAGGGTGTTTTAGAAAAGCAAAATGTTAAACATCAAAATATAACTAAAAGTTACTTTCAATACAATGACTCAGAGGGCATTTACCTGCATGTGATCACCAGCCAAGACGATCCGAGTATTTTTAGTTGCTAATGCTAGAGGCATAATGGTTTCACACTCCATGGCTTGGGCAGCTTCATCTAATAAAATATGGGTAAAAAACCCTAGAAAGTACAATGTAAACACAGTAAAGCCTATTACAACAGCAATAAAAGTACTGAGAAGTACTGTAGTTATTTTCCCTTCTGCTAAGGAAACAGTTTAGTTCTCTAACCTGAGTTGTGAGTGCTTTCAACACCTATCCTCAACTTAGACAATGTTAATTTTAATCAGCATTTTAAAAACAGAAGTTAAAAAGAATAATTATCTTACTCAATAAAAGATAGGTAAATGAATCTGGTGCCAAGAGCCCAAAGACTAATCATTGAATCAGTATATACAGAAAAGATTTTCAAAGTACAAGAAAGTAGCTTTTGACCAAAAGGACAACTAAACACTGACAGCCCCAAAGCCCTTTTGCTATTTATTTGGAAAAACACCAAGTATAAATAAATGGCATTATGGTTCATAAATAACTTTACCCTAAACACACATATTAGACATTAAGATAAAGAAAATCATACCTAAAATCTAACAATATAAAGGAGAAAATTATAATCAAACTTGGAATCAACTAAGTGTAGAATATGAAAGTCTTAACACAATAACTAAGAAAATGCAGTGAAGTCTATGTTAACCAGTTTCATGAAAGTTTTTCAAATTGTATGTAAAACCAGCACATTGTACCCCATAATTGCATTAATGTAGACAGCTACGATTTAATAAAAAAAAAAAAAACTTGGACCAAAGACAAAGAGTATCTTATTATAAATAGCAAATTCACTAATTTGATTGTCTAAGTTTATTTTACATATATACTATAAACATATATATAAAGTATATTGTTACATATATACTATAAAAAAATTACATAATTTCTTAGTCTAAGGCGCTACTCTAATCTAAAAAGAAATTACTGTTCTTCAGGCGCGGCGCCCATAGCACAGTGGTTACAGCGCCAGCCACATGCACTGAGGCTGGCAGGTTCAAGCCCGGCAAGGGCCAGCTAAGCAACATTGACAACTGCAACAAGAAAACAGCCGGGTGTGGTGGCAGGCACCTGTAGTCCCAGCTACTAGGAGGCTGAGGCAAGAAATTCGCTTAAGCCCAAGAGCTGGAGGTTGCTGTGAGCTGTGATGACACAGCACTCTACCACGGTGACATAGAAAGACTCTGTCTCAAAAAAAAAAAAAAAGAAGAAGAAGAAGTTACTGTCCTACAAAAATAGTGAATGACAACAAAAATGTACATTATCAAATGTTCCCCAGATGCAAACACCTGCAGTGGGAAGAATCTCATGTCTTGGCTGGTACTGCCATTCACACTAGACACAGGGTTCTGCATGCAAGGAGGAAGAAAAAGTCCTTTGCCATTAAGATTGGGAAAAGAGGAAAAAAATCTCCTGGTGTCTCAATTTAGAAAAGGAAAAAGGTCCCTCCCCCCCCCCCCCCGCACCATTGCTAACTCACCAGGGTAAGAAGAAGGGGGCTCTCTCCTTATTAGCAGAGCAAAAGATATAGAGATATAGAATAGTTTTTCAACAGAATGGAAAAGTTATAAACTCTCTCAAGTCCAATGGCAGTTGGCTCGGGAACCTAACCTGTATTTCTATCCTTATTTCTATCTCTATGAATATCAGTAAGTTCCAAACAATCTGCTTATATAACTTTCTAAAGCAACCTGTTTTCGGGTTGAGAACTTCTAAAATCTTACTGACTGGCAGTAATAACCATCAGCATCATCCATTCAAACAAATGGCTGTGGCTAAAAGTACCAGTAACTAGTGTATATTTACCAACAGTGGCCCAAACATGATATAGACACATGCATTTTTCTCCCTGTTGAAGAGAATTTGTGCTTTGTTCTACAAGACTAATTAAAGAAAATGATTACATAAAAAGGATCGAACTGGAAAAACTTGGACATGGAGAAAAATTTGTTTTCCTAAGATAAAATTTTAATTAAATAGAGCTAGGCTTGTATCAAAAACTGGATAAATCAAGAAATTAGTATATTACTTAAGCTAAAAAAGGTAACTTAATTTAATCAGACTGACTTAGCCTGAGCCTTCCTTTTCCCATCTGTAAAATAAACTTCCACAGGGTTGATATGAGAATTAATGAAATCAAGTATAAACAACATTCAGAACAAAGGAGCTAGTTGATTTCTAGTAAGTATCATTCTAACCTCTAGCTTCTCAAAGCCATTCTTTACTCTTTCTCACAAAACTATACTATTTAGAAGGCTTTAGATTCTAATCTACGTGGCAAATATGCAGAGTATAATCATAAAGTAATGAGACTGATTGTTAAATAAACATACCAAAATTTACATTTCAAATAAGTGTTGTTCCATTCAAAGAAGTCACTTGGGATGAAATATAACTCATTCCAATGATGCTGCCACTGTTCAAAAACATTTTTGAAACTCTGCTTTTGTAACTGCCCTCACCAGCCAGCTCTGAGCTGCATGCACAAGAAAATAAATCTCATTACATGAGAGGCACGTCTCCTGTCTTTTTAAACTCCTAATCGTATTGCTCAGTTTGATCACCTACCTGATTCATCAGACATGTCTCAGAAAGATTGGGAAGCCTTTCTAAAATTAAATCTACTCTCAATTTAAACAAAAAAAGTTTGGCCACCATTGTCTCATTTAAGATAAACAGAAGTGTATCAAGGGCCTCCAGGTGTCTAGACCCTGGGGCAGGTGCCAGGAATACAAGGTGAAGAGAACACTCTCTACCTTCCAGGGACTCGGATTTTCAAAGGAATTTGTCACTGGTTCTCAAAGCAATTCCAAAAAGAGACAGCAAAAAAGTGTTGAGCAATGGCAATAATTATAATTTGGCAGTAACAGACGAATATTCTTCTAGAGCTGCTACTTTAAAGCTACACTCCTTTTTGATGGTTATGTTCCGCCTTGTTTACCAGAACAACCTATTATCTTACATCTGTAATTTCCCAGAACATTAGTTTGATTTTACATAGTTCCTGTACTTAAATATAAATATAAAAATTCCTACCATGATTATTGTCTCTATACCATATGATACAAAAGCATCTATCACGAAAACTTGACAAAATTGTGAAAAACACCAACACTGTCCAAATTTGAATTCTTCACATGATCATAAATACTACCTGATGAACTAAACAACAAATGGAATAATAGTCACTAAAATGTTTAAACTAGGAGTTGGCAAATTTTTTTTCCAGTAAAGGGCCACACCATAGAAATGCATATATATGTGGGCCATGCAGTCAATCTCTGCTGCAATAAACAGCTCGACTTAGCTACTATAGCATGAAAGCATCCACAGACAATGAACAGCTAAAATACATGGCTGTGTACCACCCAATAAAACTTTATTTACAAAAACAGAAAGCAAACCAGATTTGGCCTATAAGGTATAGTTTGCCCACACCTAGTCTAAATTAAATTCATAAGCCCTGAACTTGCTGAGACACCACGTGTCCTGAGTCGGCATACCAGGTTCAAGGTCCAACTGACAGAGGTACTGGGAAGTGTTCAATGTAACAACAACCACTCGATGTTTAAGAATATCTTCTTTCTGTGGCATCTGAAAGGTGGAATGTGCACTTGAGATCAAACAGTACTGATGCACAACTGGGTGGACGGTCTTTACCCAGCGATTTCTGAAATATACCCTATAAAAGAAGATCATATACATGTTTCTGATTTACATTTATCAATACCTTAATAGTATATGAAAATTAAAATACTAACGTTGTTATTTTTAAGACAACATTATCCAGAAATGAACAAATCTGATAACCATTATTTATACTCTACTGGAATAGAATTTAATAGACAACTGTCACTATATCCACTGTGACTTCCCCTCTCCACAAAATAAAATTTAAACAGAAAGTACATGCACTACTACAAAATAAATGTCTAGTTATTTTTAAGTGTTCATATTAATCTTGCAACAGAGTGGCACATAAACATAAATTTCATAAGCATCACATTTTTTTAAGTTCAAAATATTTCCATTCTGGAATTGCATTTTTCTAGAATATTCTTATAGAAATAAACTGAATGCATATTTTAATGATTTGTGCTAATAAAAAATAGTGAATTGCATACTTATATAGAAATTCGAAGGTTATTTACATTTTACTTTAGAATATACTATTAAAACTATACTTAAATATACCAAGGTTCTAGAACTTTCAAAAGAAATTTAAATTGTGATCATCAGAAAATCTTTAAAGTGCTCATCTCTTCCATTAAACAAAAAAGAAAAATACTAATAGGCTTCATGCAACAGATTACTAAGATAGTATAGAAATGACTCTCCCATCCATCCACCTACACAACCATCTCTAACCCACTCCTCCGCCTAAGATTTTGGGGGCAGTTACCATGTTCCAGCATAGAGGCAGATCACACAGGTCTTGTAAGCAACCATAAAGCCTTTGGATTTACTCTGAATTTAATGAAAACCCTCAGAAAGTTCCAACAGGACAGTTCTATGACATGACTTATGCTGTTGAAGGATTAGTCTGTTTGGTTCCAACACACCACTGAGGAGGATAAAGGTTAGACAGAGTGGAAGAAAAGAGACTAGTTGGGGATTTTATTATAAGGGTTTGGGCAAGAGAAGATGGTGGCTGGGAGTAGGGTAGTATTAGTAGAAATGTGGGAAAAGGTCAGATTCCCTAGACATTTTGAGAGTAAGGCTCACAGAATTAACGATGAACTAGATGTAGAATTTAAGAGAAAGGATGATTGTATGGCTTTGAAACTAGGATTGATGGTAATGTTGACAAAGGTGGTGATAGAGAGAAACCAATTTGGAGTGGGAACTGAGATTATCTTCAGTTTTGGAAATATTCAGTAGGCGTCCAAGTGGAAATCTCCAGTTAGCAGGGTGGTATGTCAGTTTGGAGTTTGGGAGACTGCCTGGGGCAAACTATGCACCATGGGGCAATACTAAACCTCGAGACTGGTGAGACACCCGTAGCACAGTGGTTACGGAGCCAGCCACATACACTGAGGGTGGTGGGTTCGAACCCGACCCAGGCCAGCTAATCAACTGCAACAAAAAAATAGCTGGGTATTGTGGCAGGCACCCATAGTTCCAGCTACTTGGGAGGCTGAGGCAAGAGAATCGCTTAAGCCTAAGAGTTGGAGGTTGCTGTGAGCTGTGATGCCACAGCACTCTACCAAGGGCTACATAGTGAGACTCTGTCTCAAAAAAAAAAAATTAAAAATAAAATAAACCTTGAGACTGGATGAGATCATCTGGAGAATAAGAGCAGACAAAAAGATAAGTGGAAAATAGAAAGACTAAAGGACCACCCCAACCTATAGAGGCTGAGGAAAGATGAGGGATCCCAGGAGACTGGGAAGGAGCAGTCAATGAAATTATAGAAAACTCAGGAGTGTCTGGAATATGGGAAGTAAAATGAAGACAGTATTTCAGAGAGAAATAGGAGTGACTGTGTCCAATGCTGCTAAAATGAGTAAAATGAGGCTTGACCACAGGACGTAGCAATAAGAAAAGCAGTATGATGACCTCAATATGACAATTTTAGAGTAAAAGTAGAGATGGAAATCTTGTTAGCTTGAGCTTGAGCTCACGAGAGGAAGTAGGGGCAAGGAATGCATATCAACAACCACTTAGAAAAATCCTGCTTAAGAAATGCAGATAGGGTCAAGGTAAGTCTTTGGTTTTGTTTTTTCAAATAGCAAAGTATGCTGCAGAGAGAAAAAAGAAGGCAGAAGAGGAGAAGGAGAACAGAGGAAACAAAGAGAGTTCATTCACAAGTAGAGGAGGAGGCCTTAGAAGGGAGCAAGAATGACTTAGAATGGAGGAGAAAGTAGTTACTGGGAAGGCACAAGTCAGACAGATTTGTCAAAAAGAAACTGTGTGTGATCTTAGCACTCTGGAAGGCCAAGGCAGCCAGATCACTTGAGGCCAAGAGTTTGTGAGACCAGCTTGGGCAAGAAAGCAAGACCCTTTCTCTACAAAAATTATAAATAAAAAAATTAGCTGGACATGGTGGTATGCATCTGTCATCCCAGCTACTCAAGAGGCTGAGGCAGGAGGATTTATTTAGGAGTCTGAGGTTGCAATAAGCTACAATGACACCAATGCACTCTACCCCAGCCTCCCAGAGTGCTAGGATTAGAGGAATAAGTCAGTGTACTCAGCCAGTTTATTTATTTTTTTAATTTACGTAACACGTATGTTTCATACATTTCATATATATAATTTAGGAAAATGTCAGTAAACATCAGGGGAAACTGCTAAGAGAGTCAAAGGTGCTTGCCCTTAGAAAGCATGTTTAGTGGGCAGTAGCCTAGGTAAGAAAAAATGAATTTTTGCTAGCGACTTTAAAATACAATGTGACTTTTTATAATACTGTATATATGTGAAAGTCTAAAACAACAGCTATCCAATTATAATCATTATAGAGAAAAAATTTAGTAATATTTGCATTTAACCTTACTTATCAATGACTTTTTAAAATCTAATTAAAATTCTCTAGTTTCTTCCACTTAAAAAGAACCTTCACTTTACTCATCTTCTTCATCCACTGCCCAATCTCTCCCCTGACTTCACAGCCAAACTTCTCAGAAGTATTACTCATTGCTCTCTCCATTACTAACCCCCCTACTCCCTGCTCTGATGATTCAATGTGGCTTCACCACCATCCAATCAAAGGACCTAACTTGCACGTCACTAAATCAGGTAGACAAACGCTGGCCCACGCAGCCAGTTCTGTTGTTGCTCCCTTCCAACACACCCTCTTCCCTCACTTCCATGACTCTACGCCCTTCCTATCTTTCCTCTCCAGCTCTCTCTTCTCCTTGAGAACCTGACAATCTCGTCCCTGTGCACGGATTCAATCACCACCAATGCTCTGGTGACACACATTTCCTCACCTCTGCACCCCACAATGCATGTCTCCTCAAGGCAGTTTCCAAGGCAGCTCGAATGTTAAAATTCAAAAAATAATCTCATAATCTTCTCAAATCTGTTCTAACACTTAAACAATCTGTTGTAACACTTTAAACACTTAAAACAAGCCATAATGCCACTGCACTCCAGCCTAGGTGACAAAGCAAGACCCCAATACCAAAAAAAAAAAAGGGGGAAACTACAGACCAGTATCTCCAATAAACAAAGTATGCAAAAATCCTCAATAAAATACTAGCAAACTGAATCCAACAGTACATGGAAAGGATAATTCACCACAATCCAGTGGGTTTCATCCTAGAGACGCAAAGATTGCTCAACATACACAAGTCAATAAATGTGATTCACCACAAACACAGAATTAAAAACAAAACCATAAGGTCATCTTAATAGATGCACAGGAAGTATTTGATAAAATCCAGCATCCCTTCATGATTAAAAAAAACCTTCAAAAAACTCAGCCTATGGGGAACATAACTCAAAATAACAAAAACCGTATTTTGACAAACCCACAGCCAACATCATACTGAATGGGGGAAAGTGGAAAATATTTCCCCTAAGGAATGGGAGAAGACAAGGATGCCCACGTTCACCACTTCTATTTAACACAGTACTGGAAGTCTTGCAGACCAATCAAACAAGAGAAAGAAGTAAAGGAGATTGGAGAAAAAGAAATCAAATTATCTCTGCTTGCTAATGATATGATCTTACACCTAGATTTGATAAATAAATTTAACAAAGTCTTAGGCTATAAAATCAACTAAAAAGTCAATGGCATTTTTATACAGGGTGGCCATAAAGTTCGTGTGTAATTTACAATTGATAACTAGGCTCAGCACTTGTAGATAATGAGGCTGGCGGATTTGAGCCCACCCGGGCCTGCTAACCAACACTGACAACTGAAACAAAACCAAAATAGCCGGGCGCTGTGGTGGGCGCCTATAGTCCCAGCTACTTGGGAGGCTGAAGCAAGAGAATAGCCTAAGCCCAAGAGCTGGAGGTTGCTGTGAGCTGTGACAACACAGCACTCTACGAAGGGGGACATAGTGAGACTCTATCTCAAAAATAAATAAATAAATAAATAAATAAATAAATAAATAAATAAATAAACAAACAAACAAATAAAATAGATAATTATACCTGTATACCAATAGTGACCAAGCTAACAACCAAATCAAGATCTCAATCTCATTTACAATAGCTGCAAAAAAAAAATTAAAAATACAATACAATACGTAGGAATAAATTTAACTAAGAACTTCAAGGATGACACAAATGGAAAAACATCCCATCCCATGCTCATGGTTTAGAAGAATTGAGATTGTTAAAAAGTCCATATTGCCCAAAGCAATCCAAAGATTTAATGCAATTCCTACCAAAATACTGACATCGCTTTTCACAGAATTAGAAAAAATAACTGTAAACTTTATATGGAAACAAACAAAAAAGAAGAGCCTAAATAGCCAAGTACTATTCATTTTACTTAAGTGAAAATGACAAAACTGGAGGCATCACATTACTTGACTTCAAAAAATACTGCAAGGCTATGGTAACCAAAACAGCATGACTGGCATAAAAGTAGACCCACAGATCAGTGGAACAGAATAGAGAACCCAGAAATAAAATCATACACCGACAACCAAGTGATCTTTGACAAAGCAAGCAAAACACACTTTGGGGAAAGTACACATTAGTCAGTACAGAAAAACGAAACTAATACCTCTCTCTCACCATATATGAAAATTAACTCAAGATGGATAAAAGAATTAAAAGACCTGAAACTATAAAAATACTAAAAGAAAACCCAAGAAAAACTCTTCTGGACATTGACCTAGGCAAAGAATTCATGACTAAGACCTCAAAAGCAAATGCAAGAAAAACAAAAATAGACAAATGGGATTTTATCTAAAAAGCTTCTGTACAACAAAAGAAATTTTAATAAGAGTAAACAGACAGATTGGGAGAAATTATTTACAAACCATGAATCTGACAAACCTACAATATACAAAATTTATAAGCAACACAAACAACTCAGCAAGAAAAAAATACAAACCACCCCCTTAAAAAGCGGGTAAGTGATATAAACAGGCATTTTTCAAAAGAAAATATACAAATGGCCAATAAACATATGAAAAAAATGTTCAACATCACTAATCATTAGAGAAATACATATTAAAACCACAATGATGCCTGTAGTCCCACCTACTAGGCAGGCTGAGGCAAGAGGATCACTTGAGCCCAAGAGTTTGAGGTTGCTGTGAGCTAGGATGCCACAACACTCTACCCAGAGACACAGAGTGAGACTCTGTCTCAAAAAACCAAAAACAAACAACAACAAAAAAAACCACAACAGGCTTGGCGCCAGTAGTCCAGTGATTAGGGCGCCATCCACATACATCGAGGCTGGCAGGTTCGATCCTGGCCTGGACCTGCTAAACAACAATGACAACTGCAATCAAAATAAGAAAAAAAAAATAGCCGGGCGTTGAGGCAGGTGACTGTAGTACCAGCTACCTGGGAGGCTGAGGCAGAGAATGGTGTAAGCTCAAGAGTCTGAGGTTGCTGTGAGCTAGGACACCACAGCATTCTACAAAGGGAAACATAATGAGACTCTGAGAACAAAATAAAATAAGTAACAGTGAGATACCTACCATCTTAATGCAATTAAAATGGCCATTATTAAAATAAAAAACAATGGATGTTGGCTTAGATGTGGTGAAAAGGGAATACTTATACGCTGTTGGCAGGAGTGTAGATTAGTACAGATACTTCTCAAAGAACTAAAAGTAGACCCAAATTCAATTTTATAATCACACACCTGGGCTCTATCTAAAGGAAATGAAAACATTGTATCAAAAGTACTTACGCACATATATTTATTGCAGCACAATTCACACTTGCAAAGATATGGATGAAATCAACCTAAGTGTCTATCAACTATTGAATGGATAAAAAAAATGTGGGGTGTGTGTGTGTGTGTGTGTGTGTGTGTATGAAATAAGGAATATGGAATGCTACTCAGCCATAATAAATGAAATAATGTATTTTGCAGCAACTCAGATGGAAATGGAGGTCATTATCCTAATTGAAGTAACTCAGGAACAGAAAAATAACTGCAGCTTGTTCTCACTTATAAATGGAAGGTAAGCTATAGCCACACAAGGACACACCGAGTGGTATAATGGACACTGGAGATTTAAAAGGGAGGAGAGTGGAAGGGGGTAAGGGAAGAGGGGTACCATATACACTATATGGGTAACAGGAATAGGTACAAAAGCCCAGACTCCAAAGCTATACAATATATATGCTATACATGTATCGGATACTGGAATTCAACTGGTACTCTCTAACTCTACTAACATAAAAAAAAGATGTACACATATTCTCTTTACTTTAATCTTATGCAACATTTAAAACATATCTCAGACTTCTTTGAAATCAGAGAATTGATAGTGACAAAAGATACCTGCAAGCTCACAGTATAGAATGTAAGCAATATTAAATTACAAATTAATATCAATTAATTTACAGATTTTTCCAGAAACAGACCAATCCACATATCCCACATGAATTCTAATGATTCTTAAAATAGGAGATAGTTTGATAATACATAATTTTAATTTGCTAAAATTTTATCCACATGTTAAAATCACATGCAATAAATAAACCCCTTAAAATATTACCTAAGATACTATGAATCAGAAAGACTTGATACCAGAAAAAAAAATTTTTTTAAAGATGAATCTAAAATAACAAATACCTTCAATTTCCCCAGAAAGTATTACCTGCTCACCTTCTCCATAGATAACCTCTCTTTTCTAAGCCATAACTGTGACAGACCCTAATACTGATCTTCAAAACCATATACAAAAAGAAATCGTGTTTTCCTCTGATTCCATTTTAAAATCTTCTAATTCTAATGAAGAAGCAAAAACTGGAACTACACATGATCTAAAATGGTTTCTAAAACCTCCACCCCCCAGATACTTTAAGCTCAGCTCAACTCCTGTCACCTATTAGAATTTTATAAATTTTCATCATAAGTATGTGTATTTAAAGACATTGACTATTCAACGTTTATGACTATTTTCACTCTATAGCATTCTCCAGGGCCTGGTCTAGACTATACTGTGAAGACAGTAAACTTTATTAGCCTTGCTCCCTGGAAATGCCAGTCTTCATGGTCATGTGCAGACACGCAGTGCCCTCTGGTGTTCTTTCCCCGGCATCCTGGAACAACTCATATAAAGCTAATCATCCCAAGATACTCAGTCATTCCAATTTTCTCTATTTCTCTCAAATTGATCCTGTTTGTTGTCCATTAAGAAAATTATAAATTAATCTGAGTTAATGTAGTAACAGATGGTGCTAATAAATCCTAACAAGTCAAAGTATCAATCCTCCTAAGAAATACATTAGCAAGTTAACCCCTTTCCCAAAGAAAAAACTATGGTTTAAATGTAGGATATTATAAAGAAAATACAGTAGAACCTCTGTCAGCTGACCATCCAAGGGACTGTAACGAACTGGTCAACATATGGAGGTGGTCAACGTAAGGAACAAGGCCTGCTGTCCTGATAAGTATATGCAGTGCATGTCTGAGAAACAGGTGAACTTGAGCAAGTCAAGGTAGGGAAGTGATCAATTACACAGGTTCCACTGCATTTGAGGAAGAAAGACTTTTTCTCAGTTTATTCTGTTTAATAAATGAAATAACATGCAATTTGTATTTGAATATACTGTATTTAAATATTTTTCCATCTTCTACTGAATTACTCTTGAGACTTATAGACAGTTGAGACTTTCTGCTAAATGGTAACTGTCTGTATTTGGGCCACTACAACTATAGACATTACCTATTTGAATATAAGCCCTTATTTTAATCATATACATGTACCACATGCATTATAATCTCCAAAAAATAATTTTACATGAAAAATGCTAAATATAACCTAGCCAAATAATGAATTTTAATGCTCTTCAACTAGTTCTGTAGTCCCAAATGTCAACCAAGATTTAAAGGGGCTTACTTCATTGTTTCCAAGACAAATAAACGTGATATTGAGGCTGTCACTTTTCCTACATCATACATACACGCATGCATGCACGATCTACCAATAATAAAAGCAAACAAAACATACAACTTATCTCTAATAAAGTAAAAACACACACAGCAAAAATGCTAGCTACTCAACTTTGACTTATGATAAAAAGATTAGAATCTGAAGCAAACTAGTTATTGATGGATTTATCCTCCAATAAATACCATATTTTCATTTATAGTGATGGCATACATGTGACATTTTCTTACTAATGACAACTGGATTCTACTTAAAATGATTATTTCTGAATATGACATAAAAACCTGTGTTAACAAGCCACACCACTTTTTTTCCTCTTTTGTTTATTTTTAATGCAATTCTAAAACCATTTAAACAACTTTGGTTATGGTTATTGAAGAATTAAATAGTATAATTTCATTTTTCCATGCCTGGGCTCAAGTAAAAATAAAATGTTATTAGTGAGTTATGATTCAAAAGTATGGTTAAAAATTAATTTATAAACAATAATTGTATTCAAACCACCTAGGGCATGACATATTAGTTTGTAAAATGGCAAAACTAAACATTAATTCATATAACAATGAAAGCAAATGGTATAATAAACAACCATTTAATGATTCTTTATTGTTTTCTGAAGAAAAGGATTTTTATTCCCCACAATCCTGCATTTAAGTGCATTTCATGTCCATATATACTCAGAGGACCTTTCTCTATGAGCCTAAAATTTTCTTCGACACTTTAACTCTTAAATGGTAGCAAAAAGTTGTTAAATACCAATCAATTATACTTTGATGAAAAAATCATTTCAATATCTCATGATTCTCTAACGTGTTATGAAATTACCTGCATGATCACAGTCGAATTTTTACTTCCATAAAGAACTGTCACTGCATGACTACTCCGCCATGCAAAATATGCTAGAACTTAAATTAAATTTGATTTAAGTTAATCATATTGATATTATCTCATCACACTAGCTTTTAGAGGTACATAGCAAAATCAACTCAGATTGAAACAACATTTTTTTACACAAAACTTAAAAAAGGATGTCTTTCTCTTTGCTTAATGTTTTAGAAATGAAAGCTCAAAGGTTTTTACATTTTTCCTTAATTTAAACGGTTTCTTCAAAAGACAACCTCCAAATTGCCAAATGTCAACACCAAGATTTTGGTATTTCCAAAGTTACTAAAATCTTTACAGACACCTTTTCTTAAGAATAATAAAGTATGATATAGATACATAATAAGCCTTAAAAAAATACCTGAGAGGTCTTGCCTGGGGATTGCCTGCTTCTACATATGGATGTAAATAATCCTTTATGTAGAGATCAGCAGCACTATTAGAATGGGTGCAAATGAGAATCCTGCTGAAATAAATGGTGCAAATAAAAATAATGATAAAACACAAAACTAGTCAAGCAGTATAATACAAAAAAAAGCAGTGGCCATCTTAATACACATTTCCCTCAGCCTATTCAGTAATCCCTGACATTATTCAATGATGCCTATAGAAAATTATGTTACTCTTTATGCTAAAAAGGAAGTTCTCCGAAATTATTTTTTTAATCTATCATATAAAATATATATTTTTTAAAACCCAACTCCTTTGTCTCTAACAGGTTACACAATTCTTTAGCAGCCTAGAAGTTTTCATGGCTATTTAAAAATTATCATTGTCTACAGTGCCAATTTTTAAAAACAATATGTTTTAAGAAAATTCAAATTTTAGGGGTTTAGGTTTGGGTTTTTCCTTTTGTTTTTAACATTTACAAGCTGAATGAAAACTGTCTTGCTGGCCCTTGCTTTGTATTTACAGTGAGAACTGAGGTGGTGCCCTATGGGTGAAACATGAGCACACATGCTGCCCTCTCACCTAGTCTCCTGCTGCTGTAGAATATGTTTGACGGCCTGAGCTAGCGTGAACGTTTTGCCTGTCCCATAGGGTCCGATGATAAGTACAGGTGGCAGCTGTATAGAAAGTGGAGTGGTTATGGCCAGAACTGCCTCTTTCTGTTTTGCATTTAGTCGAGGATCCAACTGTTCATCCCATTGTCTACAGAAAATAAAAATTTAAGTTATTTTAAACACATGCTTATTATTAATGAACAGAACACAACACACAAGTATCCTGAATTTCACTGAATCATTCAAACTCCTGAAATAAAGCATCTGTAAAAACTAATGCCTATTCTGAAACTACTCTTTTAGAAAATTACCCAACAGAGTCAATGTAGGGTATTTTACTATGTAAATCAAAACTAACTTTATCTTTTCTTGTTCCAAGTACAAAAAGATTTTGGTAAATAATGTAAAGAAACCACATGCTTCTAATCTAGTTGCTCCCAGGTCTGTAAGTATTAATGGCAATGTTTCGAAAACGTATTTTCCCTCGGTTACATAGAAGCATCAGAAAACTTTGTTCTGATAATAATGTAGTGGCGGTTTCTTTGCATAGCAAGTAAAATGCAAAAGGGAAACAAACTGGACTTCAAAATCTAATCCACTGACAGTTCTCTTAGTAAAGCTTAAAACAAGAAGAAAAGAAAAAAACTTGCATGTTCCTGATTAAAAGATACTAAACTTTTACAACCTTAATTTAGAGAATAGTCTTTTTTTAAAGCTATCAAAGCCAAACAAAATGAAACATTTTCTAAAATTTACATACACACACACACACACACACACACACACACGGAGGCACACACATAACACACATACATCATACTTTCCCAGCACCTGTCACAGCAGCACGGATGGCTGCTGTAACAAGATCTATCTGACTAGCACCCCTTCTAGGACTTGGCTAAGTTTCGAAGATTTAAATGGACAGCAGATGCTGAAACAGATCAAACCAAGTAGAGAATCAACAGCATTCTTTTTCACAACACAATTAAAACACTAAATATCACAACAACTATGGCAAAAATGGTAGATATGTGAACCAAAATAGGAAGGGTATTTAAAGAAATTCTTAGAAAATTGTGATCAAAGTACCTACAAATTAATCCTGAATAGGACAAAGTTTAGATAGGAAAATTCCCTGTTTGTGAGGCTATATTCTACTTATCAGAAGCAAGTTATTTATGGAAAAATCTTACTACTTCCAGCTTTTAAAAAATTATAACTGATATTATAACAAATAATCTCAAACCAATAAAATTCTCCTTAAAATATATAAAACATTAGAAAATAAACTTTGGCCATATAAACATGCCATTACTTATTTTTCTGGAATTTAAAAGTTTTTATGGGCTCGGTGCCTACGGCTCAAGCAGCTAAGGTGCCAGCCACGTACACCTGAGCTGGCGGGTAGCTGGTGGGTTTGAATCCAGCCCAGCCCACCAAACAACGTCAGCTGCAACCAAAAAATGGCCGGGCATTGTGGCGGGCGCCTATAGTCCCAGCTACTTGGGAGGTGGAGGCAGGAGACTCACTTGAGCCCAGGAGTTGGAGGTTGCTTTGAGCTGTAATGCCACGGTACTCTACCCAGTGTGACAGCGTGAGGCTCTGTCTCAAAAAAAAAAAGTTTTTTAAGTTAGAAATTTTTAATAAAAGGGATTGGCACCTGTAGCTCAAGCAGCTAGGGTGCCAGCCATATACACCGGAGGTGGCGGGATCAAGCGCAGCCCGGGCCTGCCAAACAATGATGGCTACAACCAAAAAATAGCCAGGCATTGTGGCAGGTGCCTGTAGTCCCAGCTACTTGGAAGGCTGAAGCCGGAGAATCGCTTAAGCCTATGAGTTTGAAGTTGCTATGACCTGTGACACCACAGTATCTCTACGGAGGGCAACATGAGACTCTGTCTCAAAAATAAAAAAAAAAAAGAAATTAAAAAAAAAGAACTCTGATGAGTGACACTAGAATTCCAAAAAGCTGTTCACTAATCTCCAGCATTTTATCTTAACATTAACCAGCTTCTTCGCTCATAATTCTGCTAGTAACTACCAATGTTCTATTCTCTATAAATGAGAAAACTGCCTCAGGTGATCTCTGAGTCCAGACCTGTGGACTGGTGCCCCAAACCATTCACACCACCTTCTCCCTGCCACTATCTCCTATGGAGCCTAGCCAAGTACAACACTCCATTCCCAGCCTCCTTTGTCAAAGACCCAACACTGGTCAATTAACTGTGGGAAAATGTCCCTGGAAAGGGCTTCTATACCCAATAAAACAAAAATGAAGATTCCCTGTTAACAGTTTTTTTTTTAAATTAAAGAAAGCCCTTCTGCTAACTAGAAAAACCTTGTGGTAAATAAAACTATCACAGTTATCTCATAACTACGAGGCAACAAGCATCAAAAAGAAAACCAATATGCTCTACAAGGCGGAGGGGGAGGCACGGCTCCTTGATGGCACTGCTGAGCTCCTACACATCCCTGGACCATCCACTTCTGGGCTTACAACTGGACTTTTTAAAGCCATGGTTACTTGAATGATTCTATGATACCTGACCCCAGTGGTCTCTTTATCTGTACATGGAAGTAATGACACTTGCATCAGATGGTTACTTTAAAGATCAAATGAGATAATATATGCAAAGCTATTTAGAGTAATAAAAACACAATTACAGTTAGCATCTATTACTACAATGTTTTCTGAGGATTTCAGAAAAATGAGGTATTATTTGACTAGTACACACTTTTAAAAACAAAAACTTTAAAACCCCTTCTAATCTATCAAATCTTGGGACTTTAATGAACTTAAGAAGGATTCTGTTAGGTTGAAAGGAGCTCAATTTGTTTCTGCTAATGTTGAGATCTGTCATATCATTGCTAAAGAGACATAAGATTACATGCATAGGGCGGCACCTGTAGCTCAGTGGGTAGGGCGCTGGCCCAATATACCAAGGGTGGCGGGTTCAAACCTAGCACCGGCCAAACTGCAACAAAACATAGCTGGGCATTGTGGTGGGCGCCTGTAGTCCCAGCTACTCGGGAGGCTGAGACAAGAGAATCGCCTAAACCCAGAAGTTGGAGGTTGCTGTGAGCTGTGACGCCATGGCACTCTACTGAGGGCAGTAAAGTGAGACTCTGTCTCTTAAAAAAAAAAAAAAAGATTACACGCATAAGCATAAATCTAAAGAGATTAATAACAGACTTACATGTGTCATTCTTAAATATGGAAGCATGTCTTTTATTTATATAGCCCAGTGGTGGAGCATCTGTGGCCTTCAAAATCCTTAAGCATGGCTTTTTGACTGAATCCAAATTTTATAGAATAAATCCTTTTAATAAGGTCCTACACCCCTGAAATAGCCCACTCTGCTTATCAATTATTTAAGTGTAATAAATGCTTCAAAGCAAATCAGAAACTTCATCAACGTTGGTTGTCGCAGTACTTTCTGGCCATGAATGATGAACATTTATAGAAAATCAATGAATAAAACAAACTGTATTTATTTATTGTACTACCTGCTCAATCAAGGAAAGATGATTTACAGTATACATGCTAAGAGTCATCTCTGATTTTCACAATTTAAAACAAGGTCTCTTCACGTTTATTCTGAATAAAATTTCTTTTAATCCCTGAACCAAATTATGTCAAAGACCTTTCTTCTACTCACCTAAATCGTTGTTATAATTAAATTTATAGATTGCATCCTCAAGAACAATTTTCCAACTTTTATTTATTTACCTCTATTCCACATTATTTCAGAAAAGATTTTAAATGGCCAATGCTTTCTCAGTATGTTCTTGGACCCAGATTAGTTAGACCCAGACCTTTTAAATACTATTTAAACTACAGTGGCAGAAAGTCTTTTCTTGCTTGAAAGTTTTCTGCTACTTTACCTTTTCTTAGTTACTTTTGTAGCTAACACTTATAGTCAGTAATATCTGACTATTCCAAATACAACATAATTTTCATAAGTGAGCACATCAAATAAAAATGCCTGAAGTTTACTGATATAACATCACATTTGAAACTCTAATTTTTGGCTCGGTGCCCATAGGTCCATGGATAGGGCACTGGCCACACACACCGAGGCTGGAGGGGTTGAGCTCGGCCCAGGCCTACTAAACAACAATGACAATTGCAACCAAAAAATAGCCAGGCATTGTGGCAGGCACCTAAAGTCCCAGCTACTTTGGAGGCTGAGGCAAGAGAATCGCTTAAGCCCAAGAGTTTGAGGTTGATGTGAGCTATCACGCCATGGCACTCTACCACCAAGGGTGACATAGTGAGACTCCGTCTCAAAACAAAAAAAAGAAAGAAAGAAAGAAAAAAAAAATCCTAATTCTTTTTTTTTTTTTATTGTTGATGTTGTTGCAGTTTGGCCGGGGCCGGGTTTGAACCTGCCACCCTCGGTATATGGGGCCGCAGGCCTACCCACTGAGCCACAGGTGCCGCACTTAATTTTCTTTTTAAGAACATGGTTTCTCACAATACAAAGCATCTCTTTGT
>CAUYRH010154204.1:0-18230 GCA_963574655.1 Perodicticus potto
AGCACTCTATCCAAGATGACAGCTTGAGGCTCTGTCTCAAAAAAAAAAAAAAAAAAAAAAGAATATTCCTAATAGGAGACTGCAAAACGTCCGGAAAAATACAAGTTTAGGTGTGGATTGATTGACTAAACTTGCTAAAAAGGGAGTTAGGATTTTAAAAGTGCCGGCTACATTGTTCTCTTGTTTGACAATAGAATAGTTAAACCACATGGAGGTTTGTCTTGGTGAATTGGGAAGAGGCCATAAATGTCTATAAAGCCACCAGTGATTTATCCAGCAATTCTGGAGTGGGTATTCATTAGGGTATGTCAGTTCTTTATTCACCATAGGAAATAAAATCATAGTTGTGCCTACAGATCCCTGGAAGCAATCAAGTAAAAATTCTAGTGATATCCTAGAAATGTTCTGTTAATATGTCAAACAGGAGAAAACTTAAGAATGTTTAAATGAATTCTTCACATTTCATCAACAAATTTTGATACCTAAAGATACGATTATTATGTCATCTACCCTTGGGATCTCATAATTTCTTGGTATAATTAGCAGTTGAAGTAATCTTTATTATGTATTAGAAAAATATTCATAAAAATTAAAGGAATTGCATTAACTTTTGAAAGATGCTGGTTTGTTTTGGCAGTAAATTACTGACTCAGAATCACATACTAAGATACACAGGAGGGAAAACAGTTCATTCAATTGAACAGGCAGTTCTATTGTAATTATTTTCAAGATTTTTCTCTATAATGTTATGTATCAGTGTTTCACTGTTGTTTTGTATTTTCAGTAAAGTTATCTGTATTTTGTTTCCTAGGCAGCAACTCTGAAATCTTTGGTAGAACTGATTCCTGAATTGACTGAAGAGAATGTAGTGTATACCTCCCTCATGAAAAGCTACGGTAATAAGTTTAATGTGACTGTATGATTTAAGTGATTTCAATATTTATAGTATAATCAACTAAGTCTTAGTCTGTATCTCAAAGGCAATAATTATAAATATCGGATAATTACTTACATTATAAATAATTTACTTACAGTAGAACTTCCATAGCTGACCACCTTCCTACCCTGACCACCTCAAGTTGACTTAATTTTCATAGACTGGACATATATGTATCAGTACAAGCCTAGTTCCTTATGTTGCCCAGTTTGTTATAGTCTCTTGAGTAGTCAACTGAGAAAGGTTCTACTGTATAAGAAAAATATGGGCCAGGCACAGTGGCTTATGCCTGCAATCTCAGCACTTTCAGAGGCCAAGACAGGAAGATTGCTTGAGGCTTGGAGTTCAAGACCATCCTGAGCAACATAATGAGATCCCCATCTCTACAAAAAATAAAAAAGGGGCGGAGCATGGTGGCACATGCCTGTAGTCCTAGCTGCTCAGGAGGCTGGGGTGGGAGGATTGCTGAAGCCCAGGAGTTTGAGGCTGCAGTGGGATATGATCACATCGTGACTGCTGCACTCGAGCATGGGTGACAGAGCTAGACCCTGTCTCTTAAAAAGAATGAAGGAAATATATGAAAGCATTCATACACTTTTAACATTCAGAATCTGACTGAATTTCTTCATAGCAGTCTAGGTATATTGAGTATGATCTCAGGCTCCTGGGAAGACCCAGAAGTCCTATTATAGGATTTACTTATTAGAAGCTAATTCAGTCTCCCAAGGGCCCGCTGCTTGAAATGCAGCATAAAATAGGCACATATTTGAGACTCCCACTTGACTTGCCTTCTTGTTCCTTCAGTGCTCGGACTACCTACTCCTTTGAAGTAGACCCCTTAATTAGAAAGGAACCCCGAGTTTTTCCTTAAGTCCCATTTAGAATTCTGGTCTTTTAACTAGTGTTCCCTGATTGTCAATCACATATGAAAGGAAACCAGTCTAAAGTTTTCCTCAGTAATCAAGATAAATGTCAGCATTTAGGTCATGATCTCCTGTCCCTCCTCCATCTACTAATTGCTCATTGCAGGAATGGGGTAAATAAGGAATTGTGTCATTGATTTCATTTTTGGCAGGACAAAAGACTCAGGAATCTGTAAGTTTTGGTTCTCTATTTTTCTACCTTTATGAAGGAAGCATGGTGCTATTTCAGAATGGAGCTATAATCACAAAACTTCTCAAAATAACTAAATATAGTATACCTTGGAGAGATGGTGTATTTGAAATAATAAGGCAGAAAGTGAGTCACATGAATTTTTGCTTTCCAAGTGTATGTCTAAGTTGTGTTTACACTATATTGTAGTCTGTTAAGTGCGTAATAACATTATGTCTAAAAAATGTGCATACCTTAATTTAAAAATACTATATTGCTTACAAATGTCAATGATCATCTGAGCCTTGAGCAAGTCAGGATCTTTTTACTGGTGGAGGTTCTTGCCTGGATGTTGATGCTGCTAACTGATGAGGGTGCTGGTTGCTACAGACTCAGTTTACAGCGGCAATTTCTTAAAATAAGACAACGCGAAGTTTGCTTCATTGATGAGCTCTTCCCTTCATGAACGATTTCTCTGTAGTATGCGGTGCTGTTGGGTAGCATTTTACTCTCAGAATTGGGCTCATCTTCTCACATTCTGCCACTGCTTTATCAGCTAAGTTTGCTTAATGTTCTGAATCTTTTGTTATCATCTCAGCAGTGATCACAGCATCTTCACCAGAAGTACATTCTATCTCAAGAACCACTTTTCTTGGGCGGCGCCTGTAGCTCAGTGAGTAGGGCGCCGGCCCCATATACCAAGGGTGGTGGGTTCAAACCTGGCCCAGCCAAACTACAATAAAAAATAGCCCTGCTTTGTGGCGGGTGCCTGTAGTCCCAGCTACTCAGGAGGCTGAGGCAAGAGAATCGCCTAAGCCCAGGAGCTGGAGTTTGCTGTGAGCTGTGTGATGCCACGGCACTCTACTGAGGGCGATAAAGTACGACAAAAAGAACCACTTTTCTTTGCTCAAGCATAAAAAGCAACTCCTCATCTTTTTTTGTCATAAGATTGCAGTAGTTAGTCACATCTTTAGGCTCTATTTGAAATTCTAGTCCTCCTTCTGTTTCCACCATTTTATTTCCTCCACTGAAGTCTCACTCCTTAAAGACATGCCTAAGGGTTGGATTCAACTTCTGAACTCATTAGTGTTGACATTTTAACCTCCTCCCGTGAATCACACACGTTCTTAATGGAATCTAGAATGGTGAATCCTTTCCAGAAGGTTCTCAATTTACTGTGCCCAGATCCATCAGAGAAATCACTAGGTGTGACATCTGTAGCCTTACAAAATCTGTTTCTTCAGCAATAAGATTGAAAATTATACCTTGATCCATTGGCTGTAGAATACATATTATGTTAGCAGGCATTTAAACCACATTAACCTCCTGGTGCATCTCCGTCAGAGTTCTTGGGCAACCAGGTGCATTGTCAATGAGCAGTAATATTTTGAAAGGAATCCTTCTTTCTGAACAGTAAGTCTCAACAGTGGGCTTAAAATGTTCAGTAAATCATGCTTTATAAAATTGAAGGGAACTGGGGCCTTACTCTGGATAAGGCTTAGATGTAGGAGAATATTGTGGCTAGTTTTATCTTCTTCCCAGACACTAAAACACATTTGCAATGAAGCTGTTTTACTTTCTTGCTATTTGTGTGTTCACGGGAATAGCACTTTTAATTGCCTTCAAGAACTTTTTCTTTGTGGTCACAGCATGGCTTAACAGTTTGGCACAAGAGGCCTAGCTCTTAGCCTGTCTTGACTTTTGACATGCCTTTTTCACTAAGAGTCATCATTTGTAGCTTTTGATTTAAAGCGAGAGATTTTGACTTCCTTTTCCCTTGAACACTTAGAAGCCCGCCCTCTTCAGCCCCCTGAGTAGCTTGGACTATAGGCATGTGCCATCATGCGAAGCTAATTTTTTTGCAGCAATCAGGTCTCACTACATTTCCTAGGCTGGGCCTCAGGGGATTCTCCAGCCTCGGCCTCCTTAACACATGTGATTTTTGGTCATCTGGCTAACTATATTCTCCATATTTGCTTACTTTACAATAATAAAACATAATAAAGGCCTTTTTGGTGTGTTGTTTAGCTGCTGATACTGATGTTAGTGTGGATTTCCACATAATTTTCATGCCCTTACACAATAGTCCCCGAGTATTAGCTTGATTTCAGAGTGTGGTTTTAAGCAGAAGAAAATTGAATGTTGTGTATTGCTTAATGATTAAGGGCTTCAGTTTATGGTCACTTTAACTATGATAAGTCTTCAAACTAGCCTACTTACATGGTACCATTAATATTATCTTAACGGCCTTTAAATATAGCCATATATGGTATTTTCCTTCTCCTGCAAAATGACTGAGGCTGAATGAGGGGTGTGGAAAAGGAGCAAGGGAGTTGGTAGATTCTGAGAGTGGTTTTCACTGAAGGTGGGCAAGTATTTGTTTGCCGTGGAATAAAGGGATCCAAGATCTCTGAATGGCTAAGTGTTTGGATGAGCAGAAAGAGATAGGTTGTTACCTGTGATTAATAATCTTTTTTCCTCTTTAACTTTGTCAGTCCTGGGTAAAGATGTCACATCTGCTAAAGCGCTATACGAACATTTGACTGCAAAGAATATAAAATTGAATGATCTGTTTCTAAAGCGTTATGCAGTGTTGCTGAAGGATGCTGGAGAGCCTGTCCCTTTCACTGAGCCCCCTGTGAGTATTTCTTAATTAAGGGGAAAAAAATGCCTCTACAGATTTATGTATGCTTCATAACAATGTTGAAAAAAATAAGTTGGAGACTTAATTACATGAGGATTAGATTGCTGTGAAGAATCCCCCAGGGAGGGCTGGAGGGACTGAGCAGCCTCGGCTGTGCCTATGGGAGAACGTCGCTCTCTGGGGCTGAGGTTTAAAATACAAGATCTATCTCAGACCTTCAGCTATAGGTATGAATTTATCAAATGTCCTCAAAGAAGTCCTCTCATCATTTCAACTTGAAACAGGATTTAATGGCCTGTATTGCAGTAGCCAAGCTTAAGATGTCGCTGTTAATTACTTATTCATTTTAAATAGTTTTTTCTTTCTTTATGTAGGAAATTTTGTTTTTCTTTAATACAGGAAATCACATATGCAAAGTTCCTTTTTATTGTGTCATTGAACTGAAAGTCACTGCCCCATGTTTATTTGAAACGCTGCACCCTTCCACAGGTGTTAAAGATCTGCACACACATGCACCCAGCAGATTCTTGCTGCTCGCTTTAACCCTGAACTTGGAGCCATTAACTTGTAATTTCATGAAACAAGAAAGTTAGAGGGGCAGCGTCTATAATGGGCGCAGCGGTTGTAGCTACCATTTTGTAGTCCTTTATGATTTTTAAGGTTTGTACCATCACCTCTTACTGGTAACTTTATCTGTAACTTCCCTTCCTCTTTCTCCTTAACAGGAAAGCTTTGCATTTTATGCAAACCAGTTAAGAGGATCGAAGGAAATCTCTTCATGAAATAAGCAGGCACCTTTTTGTTTTGTGTGTATTGTGATTCTTTGTCTACATGTTATTTTTAAATGTGTTTGAGAGAAAAAATAAATAATAAAGAACTTTGTTTATATACTTTTGTCACCCGTGTTGAACATCTTATTGACAATATTTGTGTATACTTAGTTATTGGACTTTTTTTGTTTCTTTCTATGACATAAATGTATAGCATTTTCTTTCTTTGTGGAGATGGGGGTCTCACTTGTTGCCCAGGCTGATTTCAAACTTTCGACCTCATCCTCCCAAAGCGCTGGGATTATAGGTGGGAGCCACTGTGCCCAGTCTATATCATTTTCTTTAATGCTTGTGTTATATGAAACTATATTTCTTTCAGGGTTCTTCCCCAAATTGACTCTTTAGTTTCTCTGCTCTATTTTGTTTATTATTTTCATTAAAATGTTATTCCTTTAAGACTTGCTTGTTAGTGCTGATCTTAAAAATGTTTGAGCTAGATAAATAAATGATGCTCATTGAGCTTTCTAATCCCTAATGTTCTGTGATATAACAGTCTCTTACATGTGTGAACTCCTGCGTAATTTTCAAATTTTGTAAAACATGGGCACTAAGAGTAATCCAATCTAGTCATCGTCGTTTTTCTGTAAGAAGCAGAGACCCAAAGAGCCTGCGGTTTCTTGGTCAGGACACTGTTGGCGATGTCCAGAGGCTGCGCGGCGTGCTTGCCCTTCCCTCCCTTTGGCCTTGCTGGCTTCTGTGCGTCTGTTTGTGGAAATCTCTGCAGTTGAGTCTTGATTGTGACCTAGGAAGCAGAGCAATGCATTTCCTCTTCTTGGTCTCAGGGCTTTGTCAGCGCAAGGTCTGTTGTACTCAAGGCTTGTTACTTATGTCTTGGTAATATGTGATTTCATATATGAAGGGATGTAATCTTGGTTTGTATTGAATTTTTGAAAACTAAAAGTTATCCCCATATTGGCTGTCATACCTGTTAATATCTACATTGTAAGTGGTTACTTTAAAGAAATAATTCAATATAGTTAAGGCAGTTTACCATTATTAAGATATCTTAATATGGAATATTAACCTATTTGGGAATATTCTTTGCCCATTTAAATATGGCAACTGCCTACTGTTCTGGTTTCTGCTCATTACATCAAGGGGCAATCTTGCCTGGGAAGCAGGCAGGCCTCTGGCCCACAGGGCTGTCCATCCTTCTTCTTTGGGGGACCAGCTCTTCTGTATCTAGTGCCTGTCTGCAGATGGCGAGAGTGGAAGGGTTGATGGAGGGAAGCCAAGAAGTCAAAACCCTCAAGTCGTGATACGAGCCAGGCTTTACTTTAACTATCGTTTGTAGAGTCAGACTTCAGGAACAGGAGGCTCACCCAGCACCGTGTCCCAGCCGAGGACACAGGACGCTTCCCTTTGTGCCTTCCCAGGTGCAGGACTTGTACACGTTATGGTTTTGCTGTTGTCTGATTTGCCAGGAGCCTCACGCCTGTGCACCTGTCTTTAGTGATCCCGCTGAAGCAGGCCTTATTTTTTACAGTCATTGCTAATCACAAGTTAAGTGAGCTAAGTTTTATTGGCATTCATTAAAATAGGTCTCTAAGGTGAGGTATAATCTGGGCTTCATAGTCATCCTTGGGGGAAACTGGAAGTACAGTCTAATTTGCTTGAAGTGACTCCAAGCAGGCCCTGTATGTAGACTCAAAATGTGGATGTGGTACAGAGGAAATTGCCAAAACCCCCTCGTCTAGGATTTTGAACAGCAGGCAGGGCCATTAAAATGTGTTAACAAAGGACTTTACGGGGCGGTGCCTGTGGCTCAGAGGAGTAGGGCACTGGCCCCATATGCCGGAGGTGGCGGATTTCAACCCATCTCTGGCCAAAAACTGCAAAAAAGAAAAAAAAAAGGACTTTACATAGTCAGTGTTTGTAGCACTGTATTGGTTTTCCTTATGAATATAAATATTTAAAGTGTAATAGTTATATATTCTAGGTGATCTTATGAATGCTTTCTAAATATCTAATAGCTAAATTGAAATAAAAGAAATACACAGTAAATAAAATTGTAGAAATTCTCTATAGTATGTTTAGACTCATAAGCAAACAGCTAATTCTGAAAAGTAAATTGTGTCATTGTAAACTTTGGGAAAGAATAATATTTTATACATAATTAATGTTTATTATTTGAACCTAATATAATTTTAAGGTGAAATGCTTTGAATAAAGTGTACTCCAGATCGCTGCGGGCTACATCCTTTTTATGTCGTCAAATGTTTGCATGAGTGCTCAAAGCCATTTCAAAGGACTTCAGTTTTTAAAATTTTGAAGTGTGTAGTGACCTCTGTTGTGGCCAGAATCTCCTTGTTAAATGGCTTATAGTTTGTCTGTAGAGAGCTGGTGAAGTCACTGCTTATTTTTAAGGGCTAGCAGGTATCTGAGATTGGGGGAGCAAAGTTGGCAAGAATTAGAGTTTGAGTGTGTGTTTAATCGGCACTAAATGGGAGGGGTTTGTCTCGCACTGCGTGGCAGATGGTGTTTCTCATCTCTGTAGATGGCCGGGATCCGTCCACTCCACACACAGCCTGTCTTCGGCTCACTGAGGTCACGATCAATACTTTGCTACTTTCCTGAGCCCATCACCCAACCTAGCATATTGTTCCCTCTCCAGGGGTCCCATAACCACTTCAGCACAGCAGGTGCCAGAGATGGACTCCTGAAGGACTGGGCCTGCATCCCCCGACCTAGCGGGATCCCAGTTGCAGGCTCACGCAATCAAGTTGTCTGGTGGTGGGTTCCGTGTGCTTAACACCATGCACCTGCTGCGGTGTGTCAGGCCCCCCTTTTGTCTGATACTTATGGAGAAGAAACAGACTTATGGAAGTGAATCTGCCCAGAGTCACAGTGATGAATAACATGGCTAGGATTCTGACTCAAGTCATTTACTCCCAATCAGAATACAAGACCCAGACAAAGCAGGAAAAAGTCAGTTAAGAGTCACTGGAATCTAAACTGTAGGAAAATTTTATTTATTTGTTTTGAGACAGAGTCTCACTTTGTCACCCTCAGTAGAGTGCTGTGGCGTCACAGCTCACACCAACCTCAAACTCTTGGGCTCAAGCGATTCTCTTAACCTCAGCCTCTCAAGTAGCTGAGACTACAGGCTACCATCATGGCGCCTGTGGCTCAAAGGAGTAAGGTGCCGGGCCAGCCCTATTTTCCGGAGGTGGTGGGTTCAAACCCAGCCCCACCCAAAAACCACAAAAAAAAAAAAAAACCAATGCCTGGCTTGTTTTAGAGACTGGGTCTTGCTCTTGCTCAGGCTGGTCTCAAACTTGTGAGCTCAGACAATCCACCTGCCTTGGCCTCCTAAGTGCTGGGATTACAGGTGTGAGCCACTGCATCTGGCAGAATATTTTATTTTAAAAAAACCAAAACTAATACCAGTGTTCCCAGTTTCTGGATACCTTACACTGTACAGACATTTTTTCTAATTTAATTAAATATGCAGTCCCTGGCATAATCCCTGAGTTTACACGTTCTCATAAATCATTAAGCAAGCTTTATCTTATAAATTGTTCTTCCCAGTACAATTTATTTTTCAAGTCTGCAGTGTGTGTATTCCACATACTTTTTCTCATGTCCTTGAGTGCAATTTTCATATATTCGTCCTGATAAACCAATATTTGTAGAATTTCTATAAGTGAAAGCAACATTCCTGAAGTATGACCGAACTAATAGCTGCAGGGGGTACAAAAATCACAGTTATTTGTCACTTTGCTGTTGTACAATCAGGCATGGGAGTGTTTCCATTAGAAATATATCCTGCTTTCAGGCCTGTGGACTTTACAAAGCCCACATTATGCAGCCTCAGTACAAATAAAGAAAATGGCTGCATTAGCAATTCGAAAATAGGCACTTATCTTTTTCTTTATTGCATGAAGGGGAAGAAAGAAAATCAGGTCCAGGTAGAGCAAAAGCATTTAACCAGCTTCAGACTCACTGCTCTGGCACATTTGTTGGGACAATGGTTGGCTGCAAGATCCGTCCTTAGTTTTCGAAAATAGCATCTTCACCAGCTGGGCCCCTGAAAGAGCACTTGCTGTGAAGTTGTCATTATGGACTTGTTTTTGTCTGTTCCCTTGGGGGCTCTCCCAGCCCTCTGCAGAGCTGCCAGTGAGAATCCAGTAGGTGCCCAGTGAGCGCCATTAACCGTATCAATGGGCTCGGCCTCCTGTCCTTCCCCTTTGCCAAGGGATGCTCTTTCTGAGATGTGTGCTTTGTGTCCATTGGAGGGTTTCCTCTCATGTGCTGGTCTTCACGTGATTTCTAGCTGTTAACTCGGCATAGCTCAGAGTTACGGCATTGGGCTTGAGTTCTTCCAAACCCGGGAGCACTCGTAAAAACATTTTCAAATTCACTGTTAGGAGGAAGAGGAGGCCTCTCAAATGTGTTATTAAAAGACAACTTGAACTGGGCTCAAGCACAGTGGAGGGTTCTGTGCAATAGTGGAATCAAGAAAAATAAAGAGCTTTTAGCCGGGCATTGTGGCGGGCACCTGTAGTCCCAGCTGCTCGGGAGGCTGAGGCAAGAGAATCGCCTAAGCCCAGGAGTTGGAGGTTGCTGTGAGCTGTGTGACGCCACGGCACTCTATGGAGGGCAATAAAGTGAGACTCTGTCTCTACAAAAAAATAACAAATAAAGAACTTTATTGTTAGCTTGGGACAATAGAGCTTATTAGCAGTTTGGGGAAACACAAATACATAGTCTGACAGAAGACAGTCACACAAATGATAAATGTGAGCGCTATTACCGAGAAAGCAGAGAAGTATTACTGAGTTGCTATGTGTTTGAAATTTGTTAGCTGCTAACACCATGTGTATTGCTGTGCTGAGCTGTGCTCCATCTGCCTGCGGCCTCTCTTGCCCACACCTCAGGCACAGCCCATGTAATGTGGACAAGGACTGCTCTATACTCAGCTACTTTAATGAAGAACATCATTACCAAGTACGGGTGACATAACTTGAGATTTGAATTACCTAGTTCAGACTACAGTAGAACCTCTGTAAGTTGACCGTGCGAGGGACTGTCACAAACTAGTCAACATACGGGGATGGTCAACATAAGGAACCAGGCCTGCTGTACTATTATGTATATGTGGCTCATGTCCAGACTGTGAAAATTAGGTCAATTGCAGGAGGTGGTCAACTACAGAGGCTCTACTGTATTTGCAAATAAGGATGTTTGCTGCCTTACAGGAATGAGCATTAGATAATGTTTTCCAAATAAGCACAGGTCAACCAACAAAATGTTTCAGCCCTTTCCTTGTATTCCAGTCCCTTGCTCACCTCATCCAAGTCTAATGCTCCAGACACCTGAGCAAGTCAGGCCCAAAGCAAAGTGGTTGGCAGGCTATGCTGAGGTCCTCTCCTAAGTGGCTAATTTCAGTCTCAGTAGAACCCTTGGCCCCAAGATTGTTAACACTTGAATTTGACATTTGAGATCAAGACAAGAACTGAAGAAAAGAAAACAAAAGCAAGTGTGAGATCTAAATCTGTAGGCTGGCTTAACCCAGGACAAGATTACATCTATTATACTCTGTAATAGGAACAAGGGCAGTTTTTAAAAACTCACATCAGGAAATATCTGAGTGAATATAGGTAATTGTCCTCTGTTTAATTAAAATTCTCCTTCAATAGCATAACTTGAAATTGGAGGGCTTAAAATGCAAATTTCAGAACCTTTACCTTTTGATCCAGGGTCTGCAAACTACAGCCTCAGGCTAAATCCAACAAGCTGCCTGCTTTTGTAAATAATATTTTATTGGAACGCAGCAACACCACTCGCACTTTACAGTTGTCTGCAGCTGCTTTTACACCATAATAGCAGAGTTAAGTAAATTGGACAGAACCTGTAAGGCCTGCAAAGTCTAAAATGTTTACTGTCTGACTTTTAGTAGGAAAGATTGCAACCCATGCATCTGATGACTACAAATAAGCAAATCCCTATCCCGCAATGCAGAGTGGGATTCCTTGAACTACATGCATGCTTTTGGAACCCCTAACCTCACACACCTTGGAGAACGTTTTTAAACAAATAGACCTGTGGAATCAATCTCTGGGGGAGGGGGTCCACGTTAGCCTTTGTTAAAGCTCTTGTATGGGCAGCCAGGGTGGAGAACCATTACTCTAGAGAAAACACAAAGAAAAGGCAGGTGCTGGTGGGAGGCGCCTGTGGATCAAGGAGTAGGGCGCCAGCCCCATATACCAGGGGTGGTGGGTTCAAGCCCAGCCCTGGCCAAAACTACAAAAAAATAAAAGGCGGGTATTGGAGGTTCACCATCTCTCCTGCCTTTGCCTCTTGCCCCTTACCTGCAGCCCAGCACACAGAGCCCACTGAAGCCGTTTGCGGACTGAGTGGTGAGCTCACAAAGTCCGGTGATGTATTGTAATGGCTATCAACCTCATTACACATTAGAATCCTTTGGGGAGTTAAAATATATGTATATATCAGCATCCTTTTTCTCCTGCCCCCTTCTTCGTTCAGGCCAACGCTAGTAGGTGACCACAGTGGGCAGGAGGGAGCTGTGGTGGGCCAGAGCCTGGTGAGGGGGCAGCGTGGGAGTTGGAGCCCACACTGGGTGGGCAGGATGTCCACACGGGACTGTGTGGTGGAGATGGGAGATGGGTTGCGTGCAGGGGATTAATCAAGTGAGTAGGTGTGGGAAGGATGATGGCAGCCAGGTTTCTCATAAGTGGAGAAGAGTGTTACAAATATGAAAAGAGAAACTAGACTCAACTCGGATACTGGACTGGAGCTGGAGGTTATCAGTGTAAACTCCTCTCCATGTTCGGGGTCTTGTGTATGTTCCTCAACTCTGTTGCCTGAGAGGGGTGAGAGGAGAGACGCCCCAACAGCACTGAGCGTACTTCTCACTTAGATCTGGGCTTCAAATACCATCGTCCACGAAAAAGAACCAAGATGTCTGATTCTAGGGCTGGGGTGGGAAAATAGAATACGAAAATAAGTGTCACAAAGTCCTTAAAGAATGATGGGGATACGTCAAAAGGATGCAGAAGCCAGCTTTAAGGGACTCCCACTGACCAAGTCAGGACAATGTGAACATCAAAATTAGTAACGATAACCACCCTGACCAAGAGCAAGATTCTGCCTCTACTAAAAACGGAAAAATTAGCTGTGCATCATGGCAGGATCCCAGAGTCCCACCTGCGCTAGAGGCTGAGGCCGCAGGATCACTCAAGCCCAGAAGTTTTATGTTGCTGTGAGCTATGACTCTACCTCACTCTACTCCGGTGACAGAGCAAGACTGTCTCAAAAAAAAAAAAAATAGTGATAGTAAAGGATTATAACCCATTGAATAAAATAGGAAACTATAAGTTTGTGTTGATAAAAATAAAAACATGAAGAAATGGAAAGTTTGGTGAGAAGCAGGCACTTTACATAGTTTCAAAGTTATCTACCTACAAAATGCTGACTAATGACAAAGGGAGGGAAAACAGGAACTGTGGAGAAGCCTGACAGACGCCCTTTAACCAAGTGATCTAAGTGCGGGTTGTCAGTGGGGACGTGGAAACCGTGCGCTTCCTGGCAGGATGCTCTGCACAGGTGCAGGACCCGAATTCAGTCATGAAGAACTACCAGACAGACCCAAACGGAGACCTCATATCCTGCCAGATCCGCACGTGTCAAGGTCGGGAAAGTCCAGGAGAGTTGAGGACTTGTTCACAGCTGAAGGAGACCAGCAACAGGACCACTAGACCCAGCGCTTGAGCCTGACCTGGATCCTCGTGCTGTGGACAATGAAGGACATTGTCAGAGCTTCCAGTGAAGCCTGAGGACGGGTCTGTGCACTGGAGGGCAGCCGCATGACCACCCTGAGTGTGATGGTGCATTGTAAGGGGACAGCATGCTTGAATGCCCAACAGATCACCAGGGGATCTTCAAATATAGGCTCTGACATGGTGGGTCTGAGTGGGGCCTGAGCGCGACTGTCCTACCCGTTCCCAGCCGCGCCCATGCCTCTGGCCCCCACTCGGGGCAGCCCGGGCATGGTCGACCTGGGGAGGGTGCTTGCTGCGTGCCTCCCAAACACCTGCCTTCCTCCTCCTTTTGGTTCCAGACTCTAATTTTCCTTTGGGAACCGTCCCCTCCTGCCCTTTGTGCACCTGTCACGGGTCACATGGTCCCTAACACTCAGGCATGAGGGTGTTGTATGCCACCTAGGCCTGCACCGTCCCATCCTCTGTCTACTATGAAAGGTGCGCAGCTGGTCCTGAGAGCAGCCAGGGCCGAGCAGATGCAACTCTAAGAGGCTGGCTGAACCTTTTGGAACCCTTGTGTCTTCCTGGGCTTCCAAGCCTAACAGGGGCCCAGGTCCTGCCTTCTGCCCTCTAGCTCCTAAAGGCCTCACAGGCTCTTCTGGCCCCTATGTGACTCCATGACACAGTGTCTGTGTGACCTTAGCAAAGGAATTTCTCTGTGTCTCAGTTTGCTAACCTGTTAAATGGGATGCTTCTTACCTGTCACGGTGGTTTTGAGAATCGGATGGTGTCCATAGAAAGTGATTTATACTGCACTTGCCACAGAGTAGATGCTCAATTAATTTTTAATTGTTCTCTTTGGCTTTGGGGGCTTATGACCCCCCACAAAAAGAAGGGGTGGCATCTCGCTATTCTGTTTTAGATCACTTTCTATATGGAGAATGTCTCACCACAGAGTTTGGGAACCCTGAAGAGGAGACCAAGTACTAGTTAGTCTTTTGCTAGCTATTATTTATTGTTTCCTCTGGGTTCTAACAATTCCTGTATAGCCATTTTATATTGAGTTGCCTATATAAATACCTATCAAAAGGAAATAAATTAGCAACGTTGTAGGTGCCACCAAGTACAGGTTTTCTCGCTCCCAGGAATCCCAGTCTCTGCCGGCGAGCAGAAATGCCTCCAACTGTCTTTATTCTACTGCCATCCTGTGGCTGGTCTGTGCCACTGCAGCACCATGGGGCAGATGTAGCCGAGCATCTGTGTATCACTGTCCCCCCCCACCCCCCCCCGCCGGGGGGCACCCTAGGAAGAAGCTAGTGCAGTAGCAGGGTCCACTCTGGTACCCCACCTGGGCAGGAGCCTGGGCATGAATCACCAGTCTTGACTTGATTTCTGTCGGATAAACCTTAAAGACACATAGTACAGGACCATGAAGCCACCGCTGATGCCAATGAGGATGAAATAGATGGTGCTGAGAGGGAACGAGTGCAGGTTCATGGCATTGAGGATCTGGAGACACAAACATCCATGGAGCTCATTAAGAAGACGTTGGGCTGGATGTCCGCTGATTTAAAGCCCCAGGCCGCCTCTGCTTACCACATGTCCTGGGATGGAGACGGTGTGGTTGCCCAGCTGTGTGCTGTGAGCTTCCCCGCTAAAGTGGATAATCATCAGCCCTTCGAAGCACCATCTCAGGAAGGACACTTGGGAAATCCATGCAGGCACTGAGGACAGTGAGAGCCACGATATACACACGGTCTCATTCCCTTGCACAAGGACACCGGCAGCTCTCTGGGACCTGTCCTTGTCTATGAGGGCAGAGCCATGGTGGCTCTGGCCCAAGGAACCAAGTCCTCTGAGGAGCAGGGAAGGAAGAGAGGGCAGAGAGGCAACTGGGGACATCCATTGGGGCTGAGGGAACTCAGAGACTGCAGGGTCACCAACAGTCTAACAAGTCTGGGAATCACTGAATCAGGCGTCCCTGCATGCACTCAGGTCCATAGATCAAATGGGGTGAGGGGATCCAAAGCCAGAGAAAGTGGAGACTGTCCTGGTGCAGGGGTGGAGCGGAAGCCATGAGCCAGGAGCTTCCCAGAGAGGAAAGTGGGACAGGCTCGGGGGTGAGAGGAAGCGTGTACTAGGGGAGGTTTGGACAAAGCAGGGACGTGGATTTGCACCTTAGAAAGCTCACCGTGTGTGGCTGAGAGCTGAGAGGGATGTGGAAGGATGGAGGCCACAGAGAACAGACTGTTGCAGTGGCTCAGGTGCAAATGATGGGGCAAGGGCTGGGGACATTTCGGAAAGACTTAAGAGGCAGAATCGACCCAGCTCACTGGTGAACGTAGAGTGGGAAGGAGAGATCAAGGGTGACCTCGGGGTGTTGGCTGTGGGACATGGGCGGTTCCTTTGTATCCCCTCTGGAATCATCCCCTGGGCCTACAGTCTAGCTGGCCAAGCCATCTGCTCCCAGAAGGGCCAGCTCTGAGTTGGATCTAAATGATGAATTTTCACTTCCAGAAAAAGGCAGGCTTAATCCAGCCTCACAAGTCCTAAAAATGATTGACCACGTGAGAGGGAGCGGGCCTCACCTGTCCACAAGTTGCTTAAGCTTATCATGAAACCCGCAGTGAGGTAGAAGGAGTTGTAAATAGCATTGCTGAAGAAGGAGGCCATGTGGAAGTTGGGGAACAGGGCTGCGGTGGCCATGGCCATGACTCTGCAGCAGAAGACCTCCAGCCACAGCAGCAGGAAGTAGAGCAGGAAGGGCTCGGGACCCGGCCGCAGGTCAGCCAGCCAGTAGATGGGCATCCCGTAGATGATGATATAGGCACTGTGCTCCGGGAGCTGCCCAAGGATCTGCAGAGAACAGCCCTTGAAGGAGGTCTAGCCAACACCTTGACTTGCCATTGTTTTAAAATGTTTAAAGGCAGCAACAGCCAGTGACACCAACCCTCCCTCCTGGTGACAATCCCTTGCACCTGTTGTTGCAGCAGGTGTGAGCATACAGGACCCTGCCAGCTGGGGCAGTTTAACCTGTTTCTCCCAAGGAGGCGGAGAGCACCTGCTCTTCTAAGACCTAGTTTCAAGTGCCCACCCCTCCTGACCGGACCTGTAACTATGTGGTCTTGGCAGAGCCAAGAAACACCTGCCTGGTGCGTTCAGTGACCAGTGAGCTTTGGGAGGTAAAGTATGCTGGGTATTTCTTTTTTTAGGCCCCTGCTGATAAGAAAAGTATCATTCCTGATCCCTAGTGCTGGTCTTTTGATAAATGTTTTAAAAATATCAAGTCTATGAAACTCCCTTAGAAAATGTGGCCACGGGCGGCACCTGTGGCTCAGTGGGCAGGGTGCCAGCCCCATATACCGAGGGTGGCGGGTTCGAACCCGGCCCCAGCCAAACTGTAACAAAAAAATAGCCAGAGGCCGGCGCCTCAAAGGAGTAGGGCGCCGGCCCCATATGCCGGAGGTGGTGGGTTCAAACCCACCCTCTGCTAAAAAAAACAAAAAAACTGCAAGACTTACAATAATGTAATATTAGGAAGAAAGCATAGGAAAAAATATTGGGCAGCGCCTGTCACTCAAGGTGTATGGCACCGGCCCCATGTACCAGAGGTGATGGGTTCAAATCCGACCCCGGCCAAAAACTGCAAAAAAAAAAAAAAAACCAGATATTGTGACTGGCGCCTGTAGTCCCAGCTACTCGGGAGGCTGAGGCAAGAGAATGGCCTAAGCCCAGGAGTTGGAGGTTGCTGTGAGCTGTGTGAGGCCACAGCACTCTACCAAGGGCAACAAAGTGATACTCTGTCTCTACAAAAAAAAAAAAAAAAGGAAGGAAGAAAATGTGCCATCTACAAGCACAGGTGACACACAGCCCTGTGGCTCAGCGAAACACTTCCCTGAAACAGTGCCCTCTGTACTCTACCCCTTGCCCTGGGGGCCCCTCGAGTTCAACCCTATCCAATCACCTTGGCAAAGAAATGTGGACCAGCAGTGTACAGCCCGTCTTCCAACTCATAGGAAAGCATCGCCCTCTCTGAGTAACCTAAAAAAAGGTGAAAAGAGAACGGAATGAAAAATGAAATTTATCTACCATGTTTCAGTTTTTGAGTCTCTCATAACACAATTAAAAGTAGTTAAATTGCCTAAAGGTCTTATTTAAAAGAAATAGGCACAGGAAAATCACGCTAATTTTGATGCTTGATTTAGTTCTTTAGCTTTTCACCTCTGAGGCTTGTGCTCTGTTGTCAAGTGTAAATCCTGATAGGGCTGAGACTTGGTAAATTGCTTTCATTTGCATACTAATACTAACATGCAACTAACATGAAAACAATTATTGCTTTTCATATCACAAGCACAGTGAAATTATTCAGGTCCTCAGGGGACCCCAGCGGGAGGGTGGCCGATGTCCTGCCCTCCAGCTGCTCCCCATTCTGTCATGAGCCAGGCCACCCTCACATTTGGAGATGACATCCAGAATCACGTTGAAGGGGATGAGAACGCCGATCATGAACAAGAGGGCCATGGTGTCCGTGAGGGAGAGCTTGACGGCCCCGTGGCCATAATAGAGCAGCCCGATGATCAGGGACATAGCGCAGGCCTCCACCCCGTGGATGAGGAGGGTTGGCAGGTCTCGGAAGTCATTGGAAATCTGACGACTTAAAAAACAAAAGGAAGATATCCAATGTACTCAGCCCTAATATAGAGCTAATTTATAGCTTTCATATGAAGGCTAAAGCCTAATTATAGCACAAGAATACAGGGAAAAGGGAAAGGGAGGGGAGGGGAGGGAGGAGGATGGGTGGAGGGAGGGTAATTGGTGGGATCACACCTACGGTGCATCTTAGTAGGGTACTGGTGAAACTTATTAAATGTAGAGTATCAATGTCTTTATATAGTGATTAAGAAAATGCTAAGAGGGCTATCTCTCACAGTACGATCAAAATGTTTCTGATTGTATATGAAGCACATTCTGCCCTATGATTGCACCAATGTACACAATTATGA
>CAUYRH010154205.1:0-18421 GCA_963574655.1 Perodicticus potto
AAAAAAAAAAGGATAAAAATAGACTCAAGGTGAATGGATGGACTTGTATAATACCAGCAAATGGAAACCAGAAAAAAGCAGAGGTTACAATTTTAGTAGCAGGTACAACTGGCTTTAAACCAATAAAGATAAAGAAAAATAAGAAAGGTCACTACATATTTGTCAAGGGAAAAACCCCACATGAAAAGATTTCGATAATTAACATTTATGCACCCTACCAGAATGCTCAATTCATAAAGCATACCCTAATTGATATGAACAACTTGATATCTTCTTGCACTATAATAGTTGGAGATTTTAGCATCCCTTTGACAGTTTTGGATAGATCCTCCAAGAAGAAACTAAACAAAAAAAATTAGACTTAAACCTGACCTTAGAACAAATGGACTTTACAGACCTCTACAGAACATTTCACCCTAATAAAACTGAATATACATTCTTCTCTCCAGCTCATGGGTCATCCTCCAAAACAGATCATGTCCTAGGACACAAGTCTAACCTCAGCAAATTTAAAAGTGTAGAAATTATTCCTTGTATCTTCTCAAACCACCATGGAATAAAAGTTGAACTCAATAGCAACAGAAATCTTAATACTCAAACAAAATCATGGAAATGAAATAATCTTAGGCTGAATGATAGCTGGATCAAAGATGAAATAAGAAGGAAATCACCACATTTTTGGAACAAAATGATAATGAAGACACAAAGTATCAAAACCTGTGGGATACAGCAAAGGCAGTCCTAAGAGGGAAATTTATTGCATTGTAAGCCTTCATCAAGAAAACAGAAAGAGAGGAAGCCAACAACTTAATGGATCATCTCAAGCAACTGGAAAAGGAAGAACATTCCAACTCCCAACCCAGCAGAAGAAAAGAAATAACCAAAATTAGGGCAGAACTAAATGAAATTGAAAACAAAAGAATCATTCAGAAGACCAATGAAACCAAAAGTTGGTTTTTTGAAAAGATTAACAAAATTTATAAACCTTTGGCCAACCTAATCAGAAATAGAAAAGTGAAGTCTCTAATATCATCTATCAGAAATGATAAAGAAGAAATAACAACAGACACTTCAGAAATGCAAAAAAATCCTTAATGATTACTACAAAAATCTCTATTCCCACAACTATGAAAATCTAAAGGAAATGGACCAATATCTGGAAGCATGCCACCTTCCTAGACTCAACTAGAAAGAATTAGAAATCTTGAATAGACCTATATCAATCACTGAAATAGCATCAACAATACAAAATCTCCCAAAAAAGAAAAGTCCAGGACCAGATGGCTTCACATCCAAATTCTATCAAACCTTTCAAGGGGAACTAGTACCTATATTATACAAAACAAAGAAACAAAGAAAGAAAGAAAAAGAAGGAATACTTTCCAACACATTCTATGAAGCAAATATAACCCTGATACCCAAACCAGGAAAGGATACAACAAAGAAAGAAAATTATAGACCAATATCATTAATGAATATCGATGCAAAAATATTCAATAAGATCTTAGCAAACAGAATTCAGCAACACATCAAAAAAATTATACACCATGATCAAGTTGGTTTTATTACAGGGTTACAGGGTTGGTTCAACATATGCAAATCTATAAATATAATACATCACATCAATAAAGTAAAAAACAAAGACCATATGATTCTCTCAATTGACACAGAAAAAGCCTTTAATAATATCCAGCATCCTTTCATGATCAGAACGCTTAAGAAAATAGGCATAGAAGGAACATTTCTTAAACTGATGGAGGCCATCTACAGCAAACCCACAGCCAATACCATATTGAATGTTGTAAAATTGAAAACATTTCCACTCAGATCAGGAACAAGGCAAGGTTGCCGACTGTCTCCACTGCTATTCAACATAGTAATGGAAGTTTTAGCCATCACAATCAGGCAACAGAAGGCAATCAAGGGTATCCAAATAGGGTCAGAGGAGATGAAACTCTCACTCTTCGCTGATAATATGATCCTATACCTGGAAAATCCCAGGGACTCAACTTCAAAACTCTTAGACGTGATCAAGGAATACAACAGTGTCTCAGGATACAAAATCAATACTTACAAGTCAGTAGGTTTTATATATGCCAACAATAGTAAAGCTGAAAATATAGTTAAGGACTCTATTACAGTAGTGCCAAAGAAGATGAAATATCTGGGAATTTACCTAACAAAGGACGTGAAAGATCTCTATAAAGAGAACTATGAAACTCTGAGAAAAGAAATAGCTGAAGATGTTAACAAATGGAAAAACATACCATGTTCATGGCTGGGAAGAATCAACATTATTAAAATGTCCATACAAACCAAAGCAATTTAGCAATTTACAGGTTTAATGCAATCCCTAATAAAGCACCATTATCATACTTTAAAGAACTTGAAAAAATAGTACTTTGTTTTATATGGGATGAGAAAAAAACCTCGAATAGCAAATACATTACTCAGAAATAAGAACAAATTAGGAGGTATCACATTACCAGACTTCAGGCTATAGTGATCAAAACAGAATGTACTGGCACAAAAACAGAGTGGTAGACTTATGGAACAGAATAGAGAACCAAGAGATGAACCCACCTACTTATCGCCATTTGATCTTTGACAAGCCTATCAAAAATATTCAGTGGGAGAAAGATTCCCTATTTAACAAATGGTGCTGGGTGAACTGGCTCGTGACCTGTAGAAGACCAAAACTGGACCCCAACCTTTCACCATTAACAAAAATTGATTCTCACTGGATAAAAGATTTAAACTTAAGACATGAAACTATAAAAACACTAGAAGAGAGTGCAGGGAAAACACTTGAAGAAATTGGCTTGGGAGAACATTTTATGAGGAGGACCCCCCGGGCAATTGAAGCAACACCATAAATCCATTACTGGGATCTGATAAAACTAAAAAGCTTTTTGCACAGCCAAGAGCACAGTAAGTAAAGCAAACAGATAACCTTTAGAATGGGAGAAGATTTTTGCAGGTTATGCTTCCAACAAAGGTCTCATAATTAGAATCTACAGAGAACTCAAACTAATCAATAAGAAAAGAATAAATAACCCCATTTCTATGTGGGCAAGAGACTTGAATAGAAACTTCTCTGATAAAGACAGGCACATGGCCTACAAACACATGAAAAAATGCTCATCATCTTTAATCATCAGAGAAATGCAAATAAAACCACAGTGAGATATCATCTAACTCCAGTAAGATTAGCCCACATCACAAAGTCCCAAAACTATAGAAGTTGGCATGGATGCAGAGAGAAGGGAACACTTCTACACTGCCGGTGGGAATGTAAGCTAATGTGATCTTTTTGGAAAGAAGTTTGGCGAGCACTTAAGGAACTAAAAGTAGACCTACCGTTCGATCCTGCAATTCCTCTACTAGGTATATACGCAGATGATCAAAAATTATTTTACAACAACAACATTTGCACCAGAATGTTTATTGCAGCCCAATTCATAATAGCCAAGACAGGGAAAAAGCTCAAGTGCCCATCGATCCATGAATGGATTAACAAATTGTGGTATTTGTACACCATGGAATACTATGCAGCCATTATAAAACATGGAGACTTCACACCTTTCATGTTTACCTGGATGGAGCTAGAACATACTCTTCTCAGTAAAATATCTCAAGAATGCAAAAAACAAGTATCCAATATAGTCAATACCACTATGAAATCAATATATAACCACCTACACACTCACATGAATGGCAAAACATAACTATAGTCCAGAAAGTAGAAGGGAAGAGGAGGGGGGATATGGGAGGAAGGAGGGTGCTTGGGGGGACCTCACCTAATGTGCATGATGCAATGGTACACTTCAAAACTATTAAGAAGTGAGTATAATTGTGATGGATGTGTTACTTAGTTCAATGTACGTATTTCACATTGTATATCAAAGCAGTACCCTGAACCCATAAATGCATCAATGTACAAAGTTATTATTTAATAAAAAATAATTTTAAAAAAAGAATTCAAAAAGCAAAGGATGCAAAGGGCAGACAGACAGCAACTACATAAAGTGTTCATCTTATACCATGGGCAAAATGCTGGGCACCAGATGTGGCCGTTCTTTCCAACTGCATGTTAATGTCAATGCAGAAGTATCTTGAAATCATTGATGAAATAAATGATTTATGAACAGTCATTTGGAGTCTTAGTAACCTCCTTGCTTAGGTTTTGGTCCTGATATATACTGATCTCATCAAATCCTTCATTTAAGGATAAAAAGATTAAAATGTTATAATATGTAAAATAATGGAGGAACATGAGAAGACTATCACCTTTGCCATTTAAAGTCTGATCCACAATGAAATGTAATCCATTTGTAAATCAGAGAACTAATTTCTAATGAACCAGCAGTGAGTTTCTGGAGTATGCATTTGGGATAGACGTGCCTTTCCGGGTGTAGGTGAAAGATCATCTTCCTTACCTTGTGCTTGCCAAAGCAGAGCTAGACATTAAATCATGGAAGTAAGTAACAACAGTCAGTGACAAAAATCTCTGCAATTGTTGCTCCGTCTCTTGCTTTCCCATCCACAAGATATTGAAACTTTCCCTGCGAGGGAATCAGAGGCAAAATATTCTCTGGCGGGAGAATGGAAAAAAGCTTGGGACGACTGCCTGCATCTTCACAATTCTGGGAGAACTGCTGCTATCCCAGCAGGAAGTAAGAGCAATCTGAGAGTGAAAAGGGCAAAGGAAAAGCTGGAGGCATTCTAAATGAGAGAACCAGAGACTTCTCCAGGGGAACCAGAAACTAGTTCCAAGACCGAGAGGACAAAGTTAATTAATGAGCATTATACTGGTTGTACACGTTCTGTGTCCCCTTGCACCTCATTTTGTCCCCAAAGCAGCATCCCACAGTTTTGAGAACACTTGTTTCTAAATAACAATGTCTATCCTAGGAAAGAAAAACGAAATTCTATTTTGCTCTAAGATGGCTGAAGATATGAAATTTAAATTCCAGACTTGCACTCACCATAGTCAGCAGAAAACCATGCCAATACAGACAATTTATTTGGGAAATATCTATAGCAGCAAAGTCCTAGTGCAAATATACATAGACTTCTTGTCCTTGGAATTGGAGAGAAAGAGACCTGAGGCATAATGTGGTGACCCACTGCTGCAGTCAAAATGCACGAGTCAACCATGCTAAGGATTAGAAACACACCCAGAACTACCAAGTGTGATAGAAAGATTAATTTCCTATGCATGGATTTACTATTCAAACTCACTCAGATGAAGAAAGGCAGCCCCTATGAGAAGTATTCACTAACCCCGCACCACTAGCTAGCTGATACAGGAATCTATCCCAACCCAGCCACAGCAGTTTTCTATTGCCACAATACTGCTACATAAAATACAATCACAAAATTACATTTATTTTTCTCACAAGGGGACTGTTCACTTGGGTAATCTAATGCTCTGGGACAGGATTAGCTGGTCTTGGCTGGTCTCATTCATGGATCAGCAGTCAGCCGGGGTCTATTATGGCCTCAGTATTCAGTTGGGGTACCTCCTATCCTTTTCGTGTAGTCTCTCAATCCAGCGGCCTAACTGACCCCTGTTCTTATGAAGAAGGCTGGGATCTAAGAGGGTGAACAAGGCTTTCTAGGGCCCAATCTTTGAATGGGCAAATCTTATCTGCTGCATTTTATTGGCCAATTAAAATCACAGGCCAACCCAGATTCCAGAGTAAGGAAGTAGACTCCCCTTCCTTACAGGAAGTGCTAATATCTCTCATTGCAAGGAGCATGCTTAGATGCTAAGTCTAGACCACAGGGCGATCCATCCATGCAAGCGTCTTGACATCCAAGTATTAAGTCTGTGAGTAAATCAAAACAACTTAGTCAAAGGTAAGGTAGTATCCCAGGAGGGAAAAAAATATATTAGTAAGAAAACTTCAGAAATCCGAAAAAAGTTTATAGTTTAGTTAATAGGAATATTAATTCTATAGCTTTGACAAATTCTCCAGGGTTATGTAAGATGTTGACATGAGGAAGAGCTGAGTAAAGGACATCTGCGAAGTTTGCACTAACTTCTTAAGGTTTCTATAAAGCTAAAATTAACTGAAAATAACAAGCTTATTTTTTTAAAAGCATATTTTACAGAATCTTGGGGGTATAGGCCTTTTTGGTGGCAGTTTCCTTGCCTGGGTACATCGCTGAGTCATGGAGAATCCTCCATCCTAGATTCAGAAACCCCTCTGGCCTGGGAAAATCTGAGCAGATGGCTTGGCCGGGCCACATCTCTGCAGACTTCCAAGGCAGGCCGAAGGCCAGGGTCTGTGCCAGCATCCTTTCTCGGTGTGACTGAAAGGGTGCTGACCCAGCTGGCTGTGGCTGTGAAGCAAATGGCACATGGCTATACACTGCAGCACTCGGGGAGTTCTTCTTGCTTCCCTTTCAAGGGAGTAAAATCCAGACTCAGCCATCTCCTGACTTTGTGAGAGTGACAAAGTGTCATCTTTGCCATACAGCAGCTTCACATTGATGGGGAGACTAAATCAGACTCACAGCATACACTTACGTACAGTAAGTCTGTGTAGTGGGCATATGTTTCTTGTCTGCTCTGGTTTCTTCCTTTGGGAAAGCACAACCTCTTCCGGTGTGTTTAGGATAAGAATATCTCCCTACCTATGGCTGACCTAGGTAAGCACATGACCTATGACCGCAGATCCTCTGGCCACTGCAATTGGTCAAGGGAGACTGACTGGCCCCGAACTGAGCCCAATCGCACCTTCTCCATTATATTTGATAGAAGGTTTCTGGGAAAAGAAAAGTCCTTCTGTGGTAGCAGAAGCAGTAATAAAGATAAAGACCATTTGAAGCTAAAGACCACCAAAGACAAGAGCCAAGACATGGAGAGAGAAATTGCTTATAATGTAGTTTAGATTCCTGGAGGCAGTCAAACCTAAGGCCAGAGACACCTCTAAAATGTCAATATCTGGCAGCACCTGTGGCTCTGTGGGTAGGGCACCAGCTCCATACACCAAGGGTGGCGGGTTCAAACCCAGCCCCAGCCAAACTAAAACAAAAAAAATAGCCAGGCATTGTGGCAGGCACCTGTAGTCCCATCTACTCAGGAGGCTGAGACAAGAGAATTGCCTAAGCAATTGGAGGTTGCTGTGAGCTGTAACGGCACAGCACTCTCCAGAGGGCGACAAAGTGAAACTCTGTCTCTAAAAAAAAAAAAAAAAATCTCTAGCTATAGTCTAGTTTGAGCTGAGTTTCTCTCATATTCAAACAAATCCTGCCAAATGCAGAAATCAGTACCTACAAATTGGCCTTAAAAGAGTAGTAGTCTCCGAACATGTGGGGAGCTGGGCATTTTGTGAGCGCTGCCTTTCCTTACTGGGGAGGTCAGAGGTGCTCTTCACTGGCAACAAAAAAGCTGCGCAGATTTTTCCTGGTTGTATCCTGGAACTGTGTGAGCAGTTCACTTCTGTGTGACTGCGGAAACCTGTGACAAGGTTAAAAATGGATTGATCGAATGGCAGATCTATTTTTAGATCTGATATTCTTTTTCATACAACAAAATGATTTAGCAATTGCACACATATACTGAATTTTGTAAGGAGCAGCCGTGACAGAGAAGGGGTGCACTTTACTAGATGTTTTAGGTACTTAGGCATGCCTAGAATCATGCTAAACACCCCAGCCATGGTCCTGGTCCTAAAGGATGTGATATTTTGGCCCAGGATACACATATCTACATTAGCATGCAGTCAGATGCCTGCTTGTGAATGCTCCTAAAATTTCAGCTGGAGAGAGAGATCAGATTTTAGAGACCAATTTTATCCATAAGAAAGGGAAAATGGATTAGTATATATTAGGATGAGGTAGATTTAATAAGGGTGTAAATCTTAGAAAACATGGTAATTAGATTAAAATGAAGATTTTTAAAATGATGATTTGTAATGCTCGCAGGTTGGATTTATACAAGAAAATCAAAGGTCCTGAAATGCACAGAGAGATGAAGTCAAGTTTGGAAGAAACAAGATCAGAATTACAAGGGTCTCAGAGTTAAAATAATGTCTGGTTTTGTTTAAAATATGACACGAAATTGAAAGGAGAAAAGAGGAACCAGAAAGAAAAAAGATGGCTAAGTCAGAAGGGGAATGCAGTAGGAGGAGCTCTCAGAAAAAATAAGAATATGATCAGAGCTCAGATGAAAAGAAAGAGGAATGTGTCAGACAATGATTACCCCACTACTGCTCCACTTTCCAGGCTCCCTTCTAGTTTTGAGTCAGTACCATGGGATTACTTTTAGCCAATAAAAATGACTTGGACCACTGGGAGGATGAACCGAGTCAAAATCAGTGTGTTTCCTCCATTTCTGTCCTCCCTACCACAAGGAGTGTGGGGTCCACCCATACTGATGGCCCCAGATAGAGCAGGTGTGTTAGGTCAGGGAACATCCCAGATGGACCTACAGGACCACCTGACCAACCCAGCTTTAACTGAGAAATGAACCTCTCCTGTCTCAAACCAAGGGGTTCAGCATATCTGTGAGTGCAGTGTAACCTACCTTATCCTGAGGTTACAAGGTGTATCTCTTCATTTATGTTTCACCAAAGAGGGGGATATGGAAAAGGTAATGGTATAGCCAGAATAGAGTCTGTAGGGGCTACAACAGCTGATTATATAGCCAAAAAAACAAAAACAAAAACCAAAAAACCTGCTTCCATAACCACCTTTATGGAAGTACTATAATCATATAAAACAGAAAAACAGTACAACTGAAAAATGTTTTTAAAATGCATATTTAATCCTAGTGCAGAAGGTTTAAAAGGGGAGCAATAAGACTGCTCTGGCGATACTAAAGCCCATTAGTACAGTGTGAAAGGTTCTGTAGGACTGAGGTTGCAGTACTGAGTCTATTGATCTCTTCTGATGTCAGTATTAATAGTTTTCTTTTACCTTGCTCCAGATGTGATTCCTTCTTCTGCCTCCAGCAAATAGTTATAATTCTTGTTGTCTTTTCACATAGAATTAAGGGGAGAACTCAAGAAACATGGAGGAGGGAACAAAGGAGTGGGGGAGTAGAAGGGGTAGAAAGAGATTTCTCAGTATTAAGGGGCAAATACAGTTGGAAGACTGATGAGAAGTGAAGTGGGTATAAATGATGTAGGTGTGTGCATGAAAGAACAGCAAAAGGGAAATTAATTTAACCTGGAGTAGAAATGGGAAATGCATGTGCATACTTTCCTGGCCAGGAGATTGATTGGAGGGTGAGGAGGGGACCAGGGACCAGAAAAGTGCCTGAAGAGACACAGGATTTGATAATTTCCTATTGTTATGCGTCAGACATCAACACTTGCCCAAATCAAACACCAGAGGACAGTGTTGGCCCAGGACTGCCTAGTTGATGCCCAGCTCATTACAATGTGGCTGTCAAAGGCAAAAGCAGTAAGCCTCTGCTACAACAAACTTGAAAGTGTAAAACACCAGTGAGCTCTTAGATCCCTTCAAAGGGGATTTAGTCCAGAACTGGCAACTACCAGTCTCAAATTATTGATTTAGACACTCTGCAAATGCTTGCTATTCATCTACATTGATAAATGTATAGTTAACTTAGAATTGCTTTTATTGCTCCTGATGGCCTGAGTTAATCCTTATAAAAATTCACTAGAGTAGGCTTAGCACCTGTAGCACAGTAGTTACAGTACCAGCCTCCTGCACTGAGGTTGAAAGTTTCGAGCCCAGCCCTGGCCAGCTAAACGACAATGACAACTGCAACAAACAAATAGCCAGGCATTGTGGCAGATGCCTGTAGTCCCAGCTACTTGGGAGGCTGAGGCAAGAGAATCACTTCAGTCCAAGAGTTTGAGGTTTCTGTGAGCTGTTACATCACACCACTCTACCAAGGGCAATAGTGAGACTCTGTCTCAAAAAAAAAAAAAAATAAAATTCACTAGAGTATGTTAACATGCAGTCAACTTAAGATGCATACTTGGCTCTCTAACATGTTCTATAAAGCAAACTTCACCTTGATACCAAAACTAGGAAAAGACTCAACAAAGAAGGAAAACTACAGACCCGTCTCACTAATGAATATTAATGCAAAAATACTCAGTAAAATCCTAGATAATAGAATACAGCTAAACTTTAAACAAATTTTACATCATGATCAAGTAGGCTTTATTCCAGGGATGCAAGACTGGTTTAACATACACAAATCCAAAAATGTAATTCACCACATAAATAGACGCAAAAACAAAAACCATATGATCCTCTCAATAGATGAAGAAAGAGCATTCTACAAAATTCAGCATTCTTCTCTGATAAGAACACATAAGAAATTAGGGATAGATGGGACATTTCTTAAACTGATAGAAGCCATCTATGACAAACCCACAGCTAATATCATACTGAATGGAGTAAAACTGAAAGCTTTTTCACTTAGAATTGGAATCAGGTATGGAATTCCCTCTATCACCACTACTATTAAACATAGGCTGGAAGTCCTAGCCAATGCAATCAGGCAAGAGAAGGATATCAGGGGTAATCAAATAGGGTCAGAGGAGGTAAAACTCCCTCTCTCTTTGCTGATGACATGATCTTATGCTTAGAAAACCCCAGAAACTCAACCACAAGTCTCCCGGAAGGGATTAAGAAATATAGTAATGTCTTGGGCTATAAAGTCAATGTTCATAAATCAGTAGCCTTCATATATGACAATAACGATCAAGATAAGAATCAAATCAAGGACACAATACCCTTCATAGTAGCTTCAAAGAAAATGAAATACCTGGGAATATATCCAACAAAGGCTATGAAAGATATATACAAAGAGAATTACAAAATCCTGAGAAAAGAAATTGCAGAGGACATCAACAAATGAAAGAACATATCATGCTCTTGGCTGGGAAGGATCAACATTGTCAAAATGTCTACACTACCCAAAGCAATCTACAGATTCGGTGCAATCCTCAGTAAACATCATACTTTGAAGAACTTGAACCAATAGTTCTTTGTTTTGTATGGAATCTGAAAAAAAAAAATAAAACAAGAAAAAACAACACACAAAGCCAACACAATTCATAGAACTAAAAGCAAAGATGGAGACATCACTTTACCAGACTTCGGGTTATATTACAAGTCCATAGTGATCAAAACAGTATGGTACTGGCACAAAAATAGAGACATAAATCTATAGAATAGAATATACCTAATACCAGTCTCATATCTCCATCTGATCTTTGATACACCCAACAAAAGCATGCACTGGGGAAAAGAATCCCTATTTAATAAATGGTGCTGAGAGAACTGGATAACAACCTATAAAAGACTGAAACTGGACCCATATCTCTTGCTACTTACAAAATTGAGTCACAGTGGTTAAAAGATTTAAATCTAAGACACAAAATGGTAAAAACTCTAGAAGAAAACATGGGGGAAACTCTTGATTATATCAACCTGAGGAAAGATTTTATGAAGAAGACTCTATTGGCAATCGCAGCAAACACAAAAATAAATAAGCAGGACGTAATCAAGCTTAAAAGCTGCACAGCTAAGGATACAACAATTAAAGCAAACAGACAACATTCAGAATGGGAAAAGATATTTGCATGTTACCAATATGTCAAATAGCTAATACCCAGAATCTATAGAGAACTCAAATTAACCAACAACAAAAGAGCAAACAATTCCATCTATCACTGGGCAAGAGACATGAACAGATCCTTCTCTGAAGAAAATAGACAAATACATGAAAAAATGCTCATTGTCCCTAATCAAAAACATCTTGAGATATCACCCAACCCCAGAAAGATTAGTCCACATCACAAAGTCCCAAAGCTGCAGATGTTGACGTTGCTGTGGAGAAAAGGGAAAATATTTACACTGTTGGTGGGATTGCAAACTAGTGCACCCTCTTTGGACAGAAGTATGAAGAGTCCTCAAAGAACTAAAAGTAAACCTTTCATTTGGCCCTGCAATCCCATTACTAAGTACCTGGAGGAAAAAAAATCATTTTACCACAAGGACATTTGCATTAAAATGTTTATAGCAGCTCAATTCACAATCACCAAGGTGTGGACTCAACTCAATTTGCCCATCTACCCGTGAATGGATAAATAACCTGTGTTATATGTAAACTATGGAATATTATGTATGGAGCCATACAACAGGTGGATACTTTACATCTTTTGTACTTAACTGTACAGATTTGGAGAACATCCTCCTAAGTAAAGTATCACAAGAATGGAAAAGCAAGTATCCAATGTATTCAATACTAATATGAAACCAATCGATGAACAACTACACTCCCACACAAAAGAAATACACAACCACTTCCAAAGGCGAGGCAGGAGGAGTGAGGGGAGTGGGGAGGGAGGAGGATTGATGTACTACCACCTCCTGGGCAAAGGACTCAACTACAACTTGAACTCTACCTGACAAATGCAAACAGTGTAACCTAACTATCCCCTTATATCAATCTGAAATTTAAAAAACAGATGCATACTTGGGGCAGTACTAGAAAGCTATTAATCTTACTATAGTCCTGTAAGCTCTGCCATCTTACTAATGAAGGAGCAGACTCTTAAAAAGATAATGACTTCCTCAAAGTCTAAAATCTAAAGATTTATTCTTATTTGTTTGTTTTTATTATACCACAGAAAGTAATAAAAAATAAAATAAAATTTGATCTGTTTCATAGCAGCTTTCTCAAACTTGCAGAAGTCATGGATTCTTTTTGAAGAACTGCCTGCATTGTCTAGTAACTCAAGGAACACATCAAAAATCTATCCACAGTTCACAGGGCTCTGTTTGATAAGTAGGGACTTAAATTCATAACCTATTCTATTTTTTTGACATATTATTTCATTACCCTTGGTACTGCTTGGGAAGAGATTTCTCTAAATGCTAAAACAAAACGTTCAAAGACTATCATCAAAATAAATACACAAAGTGTATTTCTCAGCATTTTCAAACCCTGAAGACATGAGTCACTTTGAGAGACACAGCTTTACCCTTAATATTTTGTTTAATCTCATTCACCCTTGGTACTAGTAACTAGGAAATTCATATGAGTAGGTAGTTCTATTTTTATCCAGTCCTACTGCTAAAAAGAGCACAGTTATGTTTCCCTGATGACAGCCAGGAGTAGTATAATCTTCATCTGAGGACAGTACGTTGCTATTCTTAATCACATTTTTTTTTCTTGTTGGCAATAATTGTGTTGGTGAAAGAAGGGCAACCCAGAGGAGCTTCAAAATGCCTGTCTGCCCTGTAGGAGACAAATGTTTGATTTTTAAAAGTTGCTGTATGCTGATTTTCCAAGCATTTATTTAACAAACAATTTATTTAACAAAAAGCAGGACTATTGAGTTAAACCCAGTGCTTCATTTGGCTGTGCAGGCACTGCCTGAACAATAACACATAAGGACACATACTGAAAGGTGACATGTACTTTAGTCACCTTGTATGCCAAAGATAAATTTGGGTTTCCAGCAAGGGAAATGAGTCGTGGATTTCATTCTTAGCTTGCTGGTCTTCATATTACCATTTTAATTTTGATGAAAACAGAAGTTAAATCATTGAAGGCAGGATAAGGATTTTTACATCCCGCTTAGTAAAATAGTTGGATTTCGTTGATTTTCACGATTCTTCTCCCTCTAAGTTCACCTGTTGGTTGTTAGGGGGTACCTGATCCTACAGGACAGTCACCAACTGTAAGCCTGTCAGAATTTGCCTAGCAAATAAATACCTCAACAAGAAGGGTTTTGTTTGTTTATTTTGTCAATTCAGCCTTATTTTCAATAGTTTTCCTTTGCAGTTAGCTGAGAGAAAAAATTGATCATGGTCTTCAACCTGTAGCAAATATACTGATATAATGTTTAGATGTGTATTTTTCCTCTCTTGGAAAGACATTGACTTTAAGTTAAACTTTAAGTTAAAGTTCCCCAAAGGAGAATCATCCTTGACTATGTGCAGTGTCCCAAACTTTAAAGAATTCTTGAAATACATTTTAATAATCACAATAGTTATATCTGAACTTGGAGCAGACGATGCCATCCTGCCACAATATATGAAATCATTTGTTACCAAGGCAGTTTAAAAGCATAATAATAAGATACTTAGTTTCATTCTTGCATTAAAATACTTACAAATCCAATAAAGAAGTGGAATATACACATTAAAAAGGTTTTTTATTACATAAAAATCATATGGAAACTATACTTAAATTTCAAAGGATATTTCTCTCAATTTAACAGTTAATAATTAAGGCAACTAAAAAGCCATTTAAAGCTATTTCCATAACACTACAGTTAAGAATGCTTTTCTCATATTTCTATATCAGAATTTAAATAGAAACACATTTTGAACAGAATATTTTAATTTAGTATAGATATGACAGATTAACCAAGCTTCTCTCCATCCCATAAACATACTTCCCTTTACCCTTTTTCATTTATTCAGTTAGATAATACTGTGTGATTGCCTAAAAGAAAGGTTGACAGCAGAAAATGGAGAAGAAAGTAATCACTTTTTTTAGCCTTCTTTGCCTCAAAAAAGGCAGCTGTCAGCGTTACTGAAAAGAACACCAGATTAGGACAAAATGTGATAGATAAGAGCCAGCCTACTCAGCCCCAGGCTTAAAGATGTCCCTCCAGGCAGAGGAAAAGCCATGAGGATTCAGGTAGGTAGGGACCAAAGGAGGCACTTGCTTGGCTCATTCTCCCAGGCTAAGCATGCCAGACATTAATGCTGTCAGCCCTAAGCCCACCCTTAACTGCCCTTCTTGGGATGCTAGGACATTTCTCCCTCGCCAGCCGGCAGGGTGCTAAGCTGTCAGTAGTGGGCAATGCAGGGACACGGGAGTGGAGTTTGCCTCTGCTTCCAGAGATGCTCCTGCCCACCCTTACTCCAGCAGCTCCCAGTAGACAGCACGTGTGGAACCCCTGAAGGTTGGTGCTCACCCCAGTCAGATCCCGTGGCACCCACCCTACCGGCAGGTCCCCAGAGAGTCACAGGGAGCAGCACCTACCAGTGGGTTGCCTCCCTGGTCGTCCCAAGGGTGCTTCTCAGCAGAACACCCTCACGTGATCATTCCCATCAAGTTCCACAGCATGGTCCTCACTGGGCATAGCTTGCCCTGGTATCCCAGAGGGACGCTTCACTTCAAATGTCTCTAGCATAGCATCTCAGCAAATGTTCCTGATGTTTCTAATGAGGTCTGGACCTCAGCCCAGGGTGGAAGGGTCCACTTTCATATTTGTCTCCTTCTTGGGTGCTCTGGCTCAGCCCCTGAGATTATGACTTCTCTATCTGCTCTTCCTATACTCTTTAGACTTCTCTTCCCCTCTTTAGCAGATAATACTCAGTTCTGGTACAATTCTTTATATTCAACCTTTCTTCTTGAAGTTACTGTGTGATGTCTGGCTGGACTTTCACTAATAGAGATATAGGTTCTACAAATGTCTCAGGAGAAGAACTCATACTGACAGGATTTGGGAATTAGATTGATTGTGCCTTTGAAATTGATCTCAGTGCTGAGTTTTGTCTGATTATTGCCAATAAGACATGGGATGACAGTGATCCACGGCATGAAGTGGCATCACGATTAATCAGGTTGACCTTGATGAAAGGCCAGTTGGAGCAGCTGCCTTGAAAACCCAAGTGGCTGCTGTTCTTGACTGTTAGGTGACGTGGGTGACAACAGGAGAGTGTGGATTCCACGTGGGTGACGTGGGAGAGTGTGGATTCTTCTAAGTGCACTGGAGCACTTCCACAAAGAAAATGACAAGCTTGAGTCCTTTAGGTCTCAGTTTAAGTCATGGTCTGATACCTGGAAAGAATCCATGACACTCTTAAAAGAATCAGTTGTTTTGTGCTTCCATAGCACTTACATGGCTGATAATCAAATGCAAAATTCAATCAGGCAGGCTGCTACATTACAATGTCAGCTAAATCCACACCTCATCAAATTTCTCTTGTGAAAGTTAGAAAAAAATAGGATCCTAAAACTTGGAGTAAGGATATTTTGTAGGACCCAGATAAAACTAACAATCTTGAAACCCAAGTTGCTCTGAGCCTTCATTGTTAGTGAAAATAGCTTGTCACAGCCTGTGTCTGAGAAGACAAGCCCTTCTTTATTGAAAAATTCTATGAGAGCCTCATCTGGGACAAATGTCTTAAATAGGGGTGTTCACCCCATAAGACCCACAACAAGGAGGATCAAATCCTAACTAGGGTCATACTTTAATGAAATCCAGAGTTAGTGCGGGTGAAATGCCAGAAATCCTCTAGCATGTGGAGGCGGAGAATTGAAAGGCTTAGAAAGACAGTAACGTGAGGTGGATTTACCATGTGTGATCTGCACATACACTCCTCAAACACATTTGACAAGAACCCCCAGAAGCCGCTCCTTTCACTAAGGCATGAGAAACATGTTGCAGAGGGAGCACCAGCACCCTTGAAAAGCTTTATAGTTGTTCTCCTTTGTAGGTCAGGGTGACAGTGAAGCATATGTGATTCCAATGTATCCAGTTGGGAGAGGCCAAATGACAGAAATTGACACCAGTGACAAGTTGGAAGCATTTACCATAAAGGATAGTAGGGATGTACTGTTAATTAGAATGCCTTGGCCCACAGAGACCATCGTGGGGGTTAATTGACCAGCATGTTCATGGAAAAGAAATAGCTGGACTGCCTACTAGAGTATCTATTGATCTATTTAACAGAAAAGAAACTCTAGGTCTGCTCGACAGAAACCAGGCCTGATCAAGATATGTAAACTACCTAAATGCCCATCGACCCAGGAATGGATTAACAGACTGTGGCATATGTATGTCGTGGAATACTATTCAGCCATTAAAAAAGATGGAGATTTTACATCTTATGTAGTAAGCTGGATGGAGTTGAAACACATTTTTCTTGGTAAAGTATTACAAGAATAAAAAAACAAGAATCTAATGTACTCAATACTAATATGAAGCCAGTAGATGATCTAATACTGGCCCACATACGAGAACAACTTAATTCAATTCAAGATGGGGGAAGGAGGAAGGAGGGAGCTGGGAATAGAGGAAGCAGGAGGGCGAGTGGTGTGCTTCCCCCTAGTGGGCATAATGTCAGGGAATATGGCACACCTCTTAGGTGTGGGAAACAACTACAAGAGAGACTCTACCTAACAAATGCAAACATTATAATCTAGTTGTATACTTGCTTTAATCTGAAATTAAAACAAAACAAAATGAAAAACCTGGCCTGAATTTCCATTGCCACAGTGGAGAGTCAAAGCCTCTCCCATGGTTTCCAGATGTAAATCAACTCAAAGACCCAGAGCTGCTTGATTAATAGGGAAGTTTAAACCCCTTGAGGAACGGCCCTAAAGTATTGCTACAACTATATACTATACATTTTCCTCCAAGCCTTCCTCAAAGAGACTTTCAGCCATTTACTGGAGTGACTGTTAGCTGGGGACAAGGAAATACACAGGCTTTCTGGGAATAAGAGACACGGGCTGTAAATTGACAGTAATTCCTAGAATCGTATATTGTCACTGTGGTACACCAATCAAAATGGGATTTTGGAGAAAAGAAGTCAGTAGGTGATGGAGTATTAGTCAAAGTTTTACTTTCACTGGGCCAAGCTGGTCCACTGGCCAAATGACATTTCTCTTCAGTACCTACAGTTGTCATTAGGATTGCCATAACTGGCAACTGACAGCATCTCCCCATTGGCTCTTTGAATCTTAGGGTAAAGGAAGATTTATACATTTTCTTCAATGATATATCTTGAGTGCCTAGAATAGTATCTGGTACATAATAGGCACTTAATAATTATATGTCAAATAATAAATTAAGTAATAAGCTGCAAAAGACATACAACCTTAAACTTTAAAAAAAAAATATTGTCATGTTCAAATGTCTGCACTTCTTTGTCTACAAAAATTTCTTTTATTATTAATAGTACATAGTACTATTAATACTGTTAATAGTAAGAGTAAATTTATTTTTGGTAAATGAAAGTTAAGTTATTTATCACTACACAGATTTCTGTCAATAATTAATGGCCACTTCCTAGCACTGACTGTTTCCTTAGTGCCTAGGAGTCACTGAGATTTACAGAGAGGAAGTTCTAACTATTCTGGACTTTGTGTGGTTTGGTTTTCTTGTGGTTGGTGGGCACTATTTTCCTCCTTCTTTCCTACAGTAATGCTGCTTATAGACAAAGAATCTCAGCTAGGACGGTACCTGTGGCTCAAAGGAGTAGGGCGCTGGCCCCATATGCCGGAGGTAGCGGGTTCAAACCCGGCCCCAGCTAAAAAAAAACTGCAAAAAACATTTAAATAAAACAAAAATAAATAAATAAATAAACAAAGAATCTCAGCTGTCCTCACTTCCACCCCACAATGGAGGGCGATTTGTGTTGAAGTTTGTGTGGGGTTGGGCACTACCAG
>CAUYRH010154207.1:0-48841 GCA_963574655.1 Perodicticus potto
AGGAAACAGACTGCTTGGAAAAAGCTTTTAACTTTTTTCTTCTTTTCTTTCTTTTTTTTTTTTTTTTTTTTTTTTTTTTGTGTCTTTTTGACTGTAACCTGAAAATTCTTCCCTAAAGGGCAACCATTTGCATCTCCTAATTAGTAGGATAATTCAAGAGGTTCAATTTAGGTAAGAATTTTGAGGTTACATTCAATAAGACTAAAAAAAAAAAAAAAAAAAAAAAAAAAAAGAAAGAAAAGAAGAAAAAAGTTAAAAGCTTTTTCCAAGCAGTCTGTTTCCTAAACATGGAGTAAGCAGAGGAAAATTCACATATGCTGCCTCACAATACATATTGGGGAGAACCAGCAACTGGGAGCTGAACTCTTAGGTCTTGGAAGACTGACTCCCACTGGGGCATCCAGGGAGCACAGAGGTAGGGCCTGCACATATTTGGACATTGACTACCCAGTGTGGGAACAGAAAAGATACTTTTTCAAAGTTCTCCTTTAAAAATAGTGACTGCTAAATTGAGAGGAAAGATAGGGGTAAAAGAATAGACAATAGAATTGGGGGAATACAAAAGAATAAACGGAAATTTACACATAGAACTGTTTGTTAGGTGGCCTTGTTAAGAGTATTTGAAACAATGAGACACCAGGTGATTAGAATAATGATTAAAAAGTTAGATCCTAGCCCCATAATAAAAGTTTGTATCCACTCATTTCTACCACCTCCAGAGGTCATTTAACTCCTTCTAACAGGTCTACCCACTTTTGCCTTCTGTCTTGTAAGCAGGCACAGTATCACTTAGGCCAGCTGAAACTCATGGATACAGGTCAGCAGATGCATAGTGCCTGTTCTCTTGTAGCTTGCAGATCTGTGAGGCCTGAGGGGAGTAGCCTGACACACAGGGACCTGGGCCCCAGAAGGGGACCCACACGCCCATGCTGTTCCCTTTTCATAGAGAAAGTATGAGATCAGACTTGAATAAGGAGAACATAAATGTATGTTCTCTGTGCGGATGTCAGCTGGGAAAGCCAGCCTCCCAGCACCTGAGAACATTGGCTTCTCCTCCCACGGGGAAAGAAGCAGCCATTGTTCCCATTTCATTGCCAGGCAACCCAGAGGAAGTCCCTGGGGTCATCAGTTAAAGAGCTGTGCTATCTTTACAGTGCCTTTGCTCATGGCATTCCTGCTATGCTGTTGCTGGCAGTCCACACTCCCAGCATCACCACCCACAAGACCATGGCCATTCTTTTATCAATAGAAGACATCTCTCCCCCTGCAGCAGTGGGAGAATGGTTAGAGAGGGCCTCACTGAATAGGTGACATTTGAACAAAAGATGGAAAGAAACGAGGTGTTGAGGCAGGTGAGTATCTGTGAGAAGAGTGTCCTAAGATTCCTCATAAAATACGGAAAGCAGACATAGAGGAGGTGAGAAACAATACAGACATATATGTAGTGGATGCAGATCATAGGAAAGACTGGGGAACTTGGATCATGCCAGATGCATGGGAGTCATTTGGGAGGTGAGGCAGTATCCTTCTAGGTAGGAAAACAGCTCAATAGAGTGAGTTAATGAGAGAGAGAGATGAGACTAATCACCAGGAAGGAGCAGAGGATATTTAAAACAATGGTAGTATGCTATCAAATGTTTAACAACTGGCTCTTTAGAAACAAAGAGCTAGAACAGCGCTAATTTGTAGCATTTGCTAATTTCTATGGTGTAGATACCACCATCAAAACCATATTTACATATTTCCTTCACTTTACGGATGAAGACATTGAGGTTCAAATAACTAAACTGGTGACAGTCACATAGTTTTTAAGAAAAAAAACCTTGAGTCCAAACCAAGAGTTACTGAAATTTCAGTTTATGTTCTACCATTCCAGCAGAATAGGAGAGCAATTTCAATTTTGCTGTAAATCATGGTTAATCATTCCAGAGATGTTTTAAAGCAAAAGACCAGAAAACACTCAAGTGTCTAGTAACAGAGCACAGGTTACATAAACTACAATGTATCCATGTTGTGTAATACCATACAATGGTGTATGAGAAGATCCATGTTGATAGAGTCAAATAGAACCAACCCACCTAAATAGAATGGGCCTGCCCAAATAGAATGTCCCACCCAAGAAAGGGAGAATGTGCCAATCCCTACCCTTCCAACTCTTTAAATCTCCATCCACCTTAACCCATTTGACTTCCTTCTCAAACTCAGCTTGCCTGCACCCAGGTGGAAAAAAAGGCCAATGTTGCAGAAGGTTCTGCTGTGTCAGCACAGAACCTGGACACTGTTTTCTTTTGTTTCATGTTTCAGAATAATTTATTTTCAGTCTTTTACTTCTCACATGTGTTCTTATATGGAAAGTTTTCCAAGATACAGTGTTACGAACAGAACAACTGTACATGGTCTGCTACCTTGTAAGAATGAAAAGGTAGAGATAAGACACATTAGTCATTGATTGAATCAGTATAAATTAACACAAGAAGAAAATACACAAGAAAAAAAGTGATCATCTGGAGGAAGTTGTAGGATGGATTCTCAATACATATCTAGTTATTTTAAGTTGTTTGAACCCTGTGAATATAATGCTTATTCAAAAAAGTAAATGTATTTTGTACTAAAGAGAGCTTACCCTCAATTATATACATACTTCTTCTCTCTCCCTTACCCACCTTACTCCTCTCCACATGTAAAAACAAATAAATAAAGTTAGAGCAAGATTTTAATATAAAAACATTTGTAGGTGCTGAATCAACCAGTGACATAGGAACATTAACATCATCCATCCATTTATTTCTGAGAATTGGTGGGTTTGGCAGACAATCAGAATTCTAGCATCTCTGTAATGAAAAGCTTCTGAAACCTGAAAGAGAGAGAAGAAAAAGTAAATGTATTTGGGAACTTCCTTCTTACCCTTCCTCACACATACAGAAAAACCTGCATATCTCTTTCATCATAATAAGTCATAATAGCTTCTTTTCAGGTATCAGCCCTTCTCAGTTCTTTACAGAGTAACTCCCTCTGGTAAGAGGAGCCACCCTCCTAGGTAACATGCTCTGATTTTAGCTCTTTAGATAGTATTTCAAGATTTGGCAGATAAAAACACAGAATGTCCAGTTAAATTTGAATTTAAGATAAACAATTTTTTTATATAGCATGTCTCATGCACAAGGGGATGACATATTTATACCTAAACAATTATTTGTTATTTATCTGAAATTCAAATGTAACTGGATATCCTATATTTTATCTGGAAAACTTATCCTCAGATGCCACTTGGAGGAAGCTGGTTATGTGCTCTTGAACTCATTAGCCCATAGGGACAAAAGTACCTAAGCTGGTACCATGCCATAGAATTTTCAGTCATGACAGACACATTCCATATCTATGCTGTTCAACACATTAGTCACCAGCAACCTAAAATGTGGCAAGACTGAAAAACCTCAATTTTTAATTTAATTGCCTAAATTTTAAAATATTACATGTGCTAATGGCTATAGTGCTAGAACAAGACATATATCTCCCTCCAAATTTGGTTACCAGGATTTAAGATTTAGTAGTGGTTAATATGGTACAAAATTCAGGAATAAACTCACATTCTCTGAAGTTTAGAGAGAGTCCAAAATTTCTGCTCATATATATTTTGTTCGCAACATATTCATTCTTAGTATTTGTTCTGAGTCTTTACTGAAAATATATTATATTGGAAGGATGTGAAGGGCCAGTGTACAGAGGTAAGTAGCATAGAATTCTTCTACAAACTCACTCTATAGGTGAGCATTAACTGGATAATCCCAGAATTAAAATGCATCATAAAAGCAATGAATTTTTTGAAATTATCTTCTACTTTTGTTTATAAATATTAGTTGTCTATTTTTTGAGACTTTGAAACAAAAAAAAAAGAATGAGTATTCCCAGAATTAATTCTCCTCACTAGAGGCCTTTCCTTTGGGTTTTTTTCTCTTATCATCAGAAGTTTCCATAATTCCAGTAGCTAGCATTTCATGTGGTTTGTTTGCTTGCTATAATTTTACCTTTTTCATAATTTCAAGTTTACTTGTATCTGGGATTGAGGCAGAACTTTGCTATAAATTATGAAATATGTATTGTTCTATTTGATCATCCGTAGTTGATGCTATGATGTGCTTCCCAGATTCTCGCAAATCCCCCAACCCTTTCGAACCTGAAGCACTCCCTCCCTCAGCTACTGGGACTATTCAGTTGGCTGCTCTCTGCTGAGTTCTTCTGGAACTCAGCGCTTGGCTAAACAGAGTTGTCTCATTTGAGGTTCATGTTTGTGGGGTGGCAGATATCCAAAAACTGGCCATTGCCTCAATTCAAGACATCTTTGAGGGGCTTTCCCAGCTTCAGAGGTTCCTCAAGGGATCAACTGAGACATTTGTCGGGACTTTGATAGAGTTCAACTTCTTTCTCTGTCTGTCCTGCTCCATTCTTCTACTCTCACTGGTCCTCATCTAGACAGCACTGTCCAATAAACCTCCTGCATGCACATTTATTTCTATCACAGAGTCTGCTTCCCAGGAAACCTACACTGTATTGCTACCACTGTATGTTATTAAATGTATATATTTTGTATGGAAAATATATTTCATTATCCTTGTGCTCGGACCTACAAATTAACTCATGTAATACAATTTGTCATTTGTTTCAAAAAAAAAAAAAAAAGCCAATGAGTTCTGTTACTGATTGCAGAGTAAACACCGTTAAGTGGACGAAACAGCATAGTTTTGGGCACATACACACCAGCTGTGTGACCCTTTTCTCTCCATGACTTTAAGTAATCATCTATTATCCACATTGATGATTATGGTTAATAGATGGATTATTTTATGCATGATAACAGCTAGCAAAGAACAGGCCTCAAAAGAATTAATGGCTACCGGAGCAACTGAGGGTTATCATGACACACTAAGAGGCACACTGGAGGGGTTAGTGCAGAAACCTGGAGAATGTAAAAAATAAATGAGATATACTTCAAAGTTTCATTGTTTTCCTGGTAGCTGGGTAGCGTGAGTAGGTGATGTATTAACAGTGGAGAATTTCTGCAGACAGAATTCAGATAATGATGAACTGAGCACTGAAAAATCTTTCTGGGCCAAAACTTCACTTCTACCAGACATAGCAGTGAATAGATAGACCAGATCTTAAAGGAGCAGAGACTAATGGGGATGAGCAAATAACAAAGGGTCTATTAAATAAAATCTTAGACCTTTAAAGAATCTAAACAGGATGACTGATAAAATGTTAGCATCAGGTGGGGAATGGAGAAAGAGAGCCAACTTTTTGGTTTTTCTTTCATACTGGAGGTAACACAGTTAATACGTGCTTATTTTATCATTTCACACACAGATATTTATAAAAGTTAATCTCTCTTCATCCAATTCTAATTTCACTTCCCTCAGATAATTGACATGATGGGTTTTCTTCTACAACTTTCTCTGTATCCATTTACTCTCATCAGTAGTGTATGTGACTCTGTTCCACTGTGTCATTGTTTTTGGTAGCTGCATCTTATTCCACAGAATAAATGGATGATCGATTGTTTAAGTCAACATTTATTTAATAGTTTTTCTTTTTTTTGTAAAGTCATCTTTATTTATTTGTTTATTATTATTTTTTTTAGAGACAGAGTCTTATTCTGTTCCCCTCCATTGAGTGCTATGACGTCACAGCCTCACAGCAACCTCCAACTCTTGGGCTTAGGCGATTCTCTTGCCTCAGCCTCCCGAGTAGCTGGGACTACAGGCACTCGCCACAATGCCCGCCTATTTTTTTTGGCAGTTTGGCTGGGGCTGGGTTTGAATCCACCACCCTTGGTATATGGGCGTGGCACTTACCCAGTGTGCCATAGGCACTGCCCTATTTTTTCTTTTTTTTTAAGTGAATGTTTATTTAGGTGGTTTTCAGATACAATCAGACTTTTTTTTCTTATTACAGTGTTGAAAAGGAGACCTGGCTCCATGCCTGTAGCTCAGCAGCTAGGGTGCCAGCCACGTACACTGGAGCTGGCAGGTTCGAACCTGGCATGGGCCTGCCAAACAACAATGACAACTGCAACCAAAAATAGCCCAGCATTGTGGCGGGTGCCTGTAGTCCCAGCGCCTGTGCTTGGGAGGCTGAGGCAAGAGAATCACTTAAGCCCAAGAGTTTGAGGTTGCTGTGAGCTGTGACGCCACAGCACTCTACCAAGGGCAACATAGTGAGACTCTGTCTCCAAAAAAAAAAAAAAAAGGAAAGAAAGAGCGAAAAGGAAAAGGAGTCCTTATATCTATAACCTTACATAGCAGGGTCTTTATTTCTACACGGTAGACATTTCCCCTTCCGAAGCATCTATTTAGAAAGTTTAATAGGTATTGCCAGTGCAAATTCTCAAATACTATTTGACACTGGCAATTCTGCATTTGCAGCAGTCCTGAATATTACTGGTTTTAGTGCTCATCTATTTATAGGTGAGAAAAGGTATTCCTTTGTTGCATTAATACACATAAATACTAGGAAGATTAATAAATTTTTGTTTTTTCCCAGCCTCTAAGCTGCAATTGGGAAGAGATAACTGTCTTTTAACAATGATTGGTCTCTCCCCTTGCTTTCTGTTGATGCTGTAACACGTTACTAAAAACTTAGTGGTTTAAAGCAGTCACCACTTATTATCTCATAGTTCTGTCAGTCAGAAGTACAGGCAGTCTTAACTAGTTTCTCTTAGAGTGTCAAAAGGTAGAAATTAAGGTGTCCGTTCAGGGAAACTCTTCTCTGGAGGCTTTGGGGAGGAATATACTTCCAGTATCATTCAGGTTGCTAGCAGAATTAAGTTTCTTGTGGTTTTAGAAATGAAGTCCCTGTTTTCTTGCTGGTGTCAGCTGGAGAAAGCCACTTTTGGCTTCTAGAGAACCATTTGCCTTACTGCTCAAATGACCCCCTCCGTCTTTAATCCAACAAAAGCATTTGCATCTTTCTCATACTTTTCATCTCTGTGACTTGCCCTTTTGCAAAGAACCACAGAAAACTGTTTTTAAAGGGCTCATGTGAATAGAGTAGGTCCACCCAGATACTCCTTCTATTTTAAGGAGAATTTTTAAACCTTAATTACAAGTGGAAAATCTCTTTTGCCTTGTAACAACATAATCATGTTAATAATGTCCAAGGGTCAAAGGCCATGGAGGCTAGCTAGAATTCTACTTATATTTTTTGTGTTTTTTTTTCATCCCTACACTACTTACCATTTTATTTTATTTCATTTTATTTTAGAGACAAAGTCTCACTATGTCACCCTTGGTAGAGTGCTGTGGCATCACAGCTCACAGCGACCTCCACCTCTTGGGCTTAAGCAATTCTCTTGCCTCAACCTCCCAAGTAGCTGGGACTATAGGCTCCCGCCACAACACTTGGCTATTTTTTTTTTTTTTTTTTTGTAGCTGTGATTGTTTTTTAGCAGGCTTGGGCCGGGTTCAAACCCACCAGCCCTGGAGTATGTGGCCGGTGGCCCTAACCACTGAGCTATGGGCACTGAGCCTACTTACCATTTACATAGCAGCCAATATAGCAATTTTAAAATGTGCAGCATATGTACTATTCTCTTACTTTAAAGTTACTGGACAGTTTCAATGTACTATCTCTCAGTTTTGAATAGCAACATTTTTTTCTATAATCAGATAAACTTAGCCTTTGTTCGATATATTTTGTGTACAGTGTCAGATAATAACGTCTGTGAGTTTAGGTCTGATCATCTATAAAATGTTAGGGCTTATATTTATTTTGGAACATAAATGAGTCTGCATGTGTGTGTGTAATTGATATATACACACATATATATCAGTTAGCAAAGACCATGGCTTAGCATTAATGAAAGGTGTATCTCCATCACTCCATTCTCTTCCCAACTTATCTACCTAGCACTGGCCCCCCAATGACAACTGCTTGTATTCTCCATATTTGATTCAAATGGTATCTTGAATGAGCTCTCTACATATTAGGTATGATATACATATTAGGGGAAGGCGGGTATTCATTTCCATAAACACAGAATGATTACACTTTGAAGCACTTTTCTTAGCCCCATGAAAACCACAAAGGTACCACAAACTGTACATTATGCCCTTCAAGAGTCTAGACTCCAAGGGTACAGAGGCAATTAGAAATGTCATGAAAGAGAATTGACAGCTGTGCTATAAACAGAGCCAAGATCAAGTTTCAGGCAATGGATATATCTAACTCCAAAAGGCGACTTCTCTGAGTTGGCCATTTATTTAATTTTGATTTGCAGTGGGAGAGATTGTCTCTCTCGCCACAAATTGAAATGAGATTTATTAGAAATGTAATAGAATAAGCAAAGTAGTTTGAATATGCCCTACTGTTTCCAAAAAGAAAAATGATACATGAACTTAAACCACCATTGTTGATAGTCATTGGAAAGGGATGATTCTAATTCATTAAATATGTTTTTATAATTGCTACTTAAAAATTGCAGTTAAGTAAAACACTATCATAAGACATGTTATGTTAGATACATATTATTTAAAACATATGTTTTAGTCTAAGCAATTATAAAACATGCTATTCACCTCTTAAATAAATAGACCCATAATAATTCACTTTTAGATAATTAACCAATATTACATTAGTAAGCCTATACTATATGTTCAAGTTAATAAAAATCAGGAGCAAAAATTGTTGTGCTGCCTTCCCAGCTGTTATTTATATTTTCAGATTTTGGTTATTGAATTTAGCATAAAATAGGATAGACTCTCTCATGATTGACACATTTGACTTGCGTAATAGAACTGAAGTCATCACAATAGCAGCTACTGAAAGAGATGCTAAATGGAACATGTCTTCCAGCGACTTAGTCTTTAAATATTTACTTCTCTGTCCCCTTAGTCTTCATCTTTAAACCTAAAGGTGAATAATAAAAATGTGAGCAAGATTGATTCTCGAATATAATTATTTGGAAAGCAAAATTTGATCACTATTTCACTTTGGTTTATATTTATCTAGTAAGTGACTAATAGTTCTGTTACCCTTGGCCAGTCTCATTGTCCCTAAATTTGATCAATATATTATTTGCCACCTTTTAAAAGAATTAGTAATAAATATTACAGTGTTGTATGCTTTGAAGCCTACAGATGATGATCAGAATCTGTAGCAAATTCCTTTGGAAATAACGTATAGTACAATGAAAGTAAAACCATTGTTCCCAGTCTGCTAAGGCCACCCTGTAACCTTATTTGGGTTCTTTTGGTGTATTAATTTACTCCTATATTAGAAATGATGACCATATTGTGAATACTATATTATGGTTACTTTTTTATATTACCTATTGAACTATAAGTACATCAAGAACATGCATTATTTACATATATAATTTTAGTGCTGTATAATCCATTGTTGGATTTTTAGCAAGTACTCAGTGAACTTGGGTTGAAAGAATCATTGATTGAAGAATGGTCTTCTGATTTGGAAATTAAGTTCCAAATAATTTAAACAAGTTGTGTCTCTATTTTACTATCTATTAAAGAAGGTAGTTAAATCAGCAAACTAGCTTAATCTATTAGAATAAAATTATGTAATCAAGCCACATAATTTTATTAATTATCTAGCTCAAAATTCTCCGTTTCTCAACTTTATTTACTCATATTTCTATTGCCCTTGTATTTTGAACTTTCTTACATTATTTTAATACTCCAAAGATGGTTTTCTGGAAATTGAACAGTAGAGGAGCTCGTCCTTGGGTAGGATCTTTGGTTTAAAAAAATTAAAATGATTTGGGGTATTTTCATTAGGAAAGTATTAGGCTGATTGGGAATTTCAGTTGTTTTAATGGAAAGCTTTATGAAGACACTCTCAGGTTTTTTCTATATTGCTTGTCAGGGTTGACAAGTTTAGAATGGATACAGGAATTTGGGAAGAAATCTTCCTAGAAATAAAGATTACATTTGGTTGGAGAAATCACTGTCTTATATTCCTGAAAACCTAAAGAAATATAAGGTCATATTGATCTCAGATTTCCATTATTATTATTACTATAATTATTGATAGGAATATACAGAATGGCAAAATTAAGCTTTGGTCTTTATCATTGTACTCTCAGAAGTAATGCCTTCATGGTTCTCCAGATTTTCCTCATTCAAATTAATGTTCCATATTTCTATTAGATGAATTTTAGTAGTTATCATTTTAAGAAATCTCAGAGACTCCTTATTACTGAAAAGATTGATTTAAAACTTCTCTTTTGATTTTCTTTCTTTTGGAGGGGACAGGGTCTCACTCTCTTGACGGAAGCAAGAGTGCTGTGGTGTCATTATAGCTCACTGGAACTTCAAACTCCTGGGCTCAAGTGATCCTCCTGCCTCAACCTCCTGAATGTCTGAGACTACAGGTGCACAGCAACACACCTGGCTAAGTTTTCTCTTTTTTGTTCACTCAGGCTGGTCTCAAAATCTTGGCCTCCAGCAATCCCTCCCACCACAACCTCCCACAGTTCTAGTATTATAGGTATGAGCCATCCCACCAGCCCTCTCTTGATTTTTAACATTTTGATTTCTAATCCTTTTAATCAGCCTAAGCTGATTTTCCACAATATGCCAGTATATACCATTTTTTTTGTTTGAGTGAGCTTAATTACAGTTAACTTGTTTGAGTTCACCCTCAAGCCTTCACTTTTTTTGTTTTTTTTTTTTTTTTGAGACAGAGCCTCAAGCTGTCACCCTGGATAGAGTACTGTGGCATCACAGCTCACAGCAACCTTCAATTCCTGGGCTCAAGCAAGTCTCCTGCCTCCACCTTCCAAGTAGCTGGGACTACAGGCGCCTGCACAACGCCCGGACATTTTTTGGTTGCAGACGTCATTGTTGTTTGGCGGCCCGGGCTGGATTCGAACCCGCCAGCTCAGGTGTACGTGGCTGGTGCCTTCGCTGCTTGAGCCACAGGTGCCAAGCCAAAGCCTTCATTTTTACTATTTCCTTAATTTAAGCATTCCCTTTTCTCCCTTCTACATACTAAACTCTCATCAAACCAATTTAACTAGACCATTCAACTTCCAGTCTTCATTTAAACATACAGAGACATACAGATGTTGCCACCCAACCAGGTTCATTTCCCCACTGCCCAAGAGGAGAAGCCAATAGGTTCAGACAACAGCAGAGAAAGAGTTTAATTTTGCATAGTACTGAGGAGATGGGAAAAACATCTCAAATCTGCCTCTCCAAGAGTTGGGGAGGGAAGGTTTTTAAGGATACCGTGACAGTTAAAGGATTAAACAGTGAGGTTTGCTAATTGCCTGGGTTTAGGGCAGAACTATAGGGATGTAGAAATTGTCTTCTTTCTTGACAAGGTTCTTGGTAAGGGTCATAAGACCAGTTCCATCAGTTCCTTGGCATGGGTGCTGCCGTGGGTGGGTCGGCCAATCTGATGGGATGCAGGACCAGAAAGATATTTCACAAACTACCTATAAGTTCTCAAAGGGTGATGTTATCGGTCCAGAGAGTCTACCAGCTTTGTGACTCCAGAGTGGCAATGACAGAGAAGTCAACCAAGGGGACAGTGGCTCATTATTTTTAGTTGGGGTTGCGCCTTATTTTTAGCTAAACCCTTACCACTGTTCTCACCTTTTAACCCTTTGTTAATTTGTAAAAGCAGTTTCACAGACACATGCAGAATAAAAAGAACATCCTAGTGATGTTTCAAGGGCTTTTTTTCCTCTATTTGGAGTATAGTGAAATCAAAATTTTAAATAGATGTTTGCTGGTGTCATTGACATCTGTATCATCTTCATAATTGTCACCAGAGCATATAATTATTTCGGGATTACCATATGCCAGAATCTTTGGTGCCTTACTCATATACTATTTTATTTAATCTTCCCAATTTTTTCTATCAGGGAAACGAGTATTTATTTTACATTTTATAGATACAAAATACAAGGATGAGAGAAGTTGAGTTTCTTGTTCAGAGTGACGCAGGCAGTAAACAGTACATGTGTATTCAAACTAAAGAGCAGTTGTACTCATGTCTAATCTTATAGATTAAGCACAGAAGCACATTTTACCTTGGAATTTGAATACAGCGACATCGACTACTTGAAGAGAGCGAAAAATCATGTAGTGTGATTATTTCCTTTTTCAACTAAGAGTCACATGAGGCCCTTTTATTAAATAACATTACGTAAGACTGAGGTATTCTTGCCACATCTTGGTAGTAATTTACCCTTGTTGGTATGTGTTCCTAGAAAAAAGTTGAAGAAGAAAAGAACTGGTAGTTCTTCTCTTTGGCTGGGAAAAAAGTGCCTATTTTATAATACTGTATATTGTTTTATAAAAATTGCCTCTTCAGGACTATCTTGTAAATTTTTCAATTTGTTGGTGTTATTTCCTTTTGGACTTTCTCCTGAGAGTTTTGTACTCTTTTAAATTTGCCTCCATTGTAAGGATAGCATTTTTTCATAGTTAGTTCCACATGCTATCAAATTTTTTATTATCTCATGTTTCTAAGAAATACACTTTTTGAAAAAAAAATTGATACATGGGAATTTGAGAAGGCTCAGCTTTGAATTCCATTCAAAGGTTTAGTGGAGAGAAGTGCATTCTATGCTGTGAAGAACTCAGGAGTGAGAATGGATTAATACAAATTTAAGTTCTACATCTATCTTCTTGTCACTTTTGGGTAATTCTGTCTACTTCTAGATTTCATTTACCTCATCTGTGAATTGGAGATGATAATATGCTCTATAATTCTTTGGACTGTTGAAAGAAGAAATATGAAATAATATAAATTAAAGTTCACGCATGTAGCAACACTTAATAATTGATAGTGATCTTGAATATTCTTGTTTTTTTAATAATTATTTCTGAAATTTTTAGAGTCATCACTTTAACAAGCTGTACTTATTCTGTTTACAAAGCTCATGAACACCTCCAGCGCATGTGTTGATAAGGTGCAACCCAATACCTTGAAAACTTATAGCATTAGTAACTATCATCTGGGCTGTGAAGTATGTTGTTATAGCAAAATCAGACTCTCTAAGACAAAGCTATCCCTGATTGTTGATTTGATTGATTTTGGAGTTTTTCTTAGTTGGACTTGATTTTAGAAGATTGTATTTCTAATATGTATTTTAGTTAGACTGCTAACTAAATTTAATTTATCGTGAACACCTATCCATTTATTTGTGCTGTAGATATCGTAGTAACCTACTGGCAATGTTGTGCCTCTTTCTCAGAACTATCTCTATTGTTAACCGTAACTTCCAGGAGGAGCTGCTGTGTTCCTGTTGGACTCACCTTCCTTTGAATTAAATGTTATGGACACCTCTTCATAAAGAAGCCAATAAATCCCTTCTCTGGGTACGCTAGCTGTACGTGTAAATCTGAGCCAGTGTCAAAGCAATGTTTTCTCTTGTTCAGAGTATGTTATAATGTAACCAGAATCTCTCTTTGCCCTTGTTCTCAGAGATTCAAAGAATGAATCCATGGATACCCCGGAGCAAGCCGAAAGATTTTCTTTGCTTTTTTTTTTCTTCTATTGTTTGGGATTCATTGAGGGTACAAAGAATTAGTTTACACTGATTGCATTTGTTAGGTAGAGTCCCTCTTAATTGTGTCCCATAGATTTTTCTCCATAGGTAAGAAGAGAAGGAGATAAAGCCTTCAGCACAGTGCGGGGGCACATTTGGGCCTTCTGTCTAGGGGTTTACATGCAGCTTTTCCGACCCTGCAGGCAGCTGAGCTTGAGAAGATGGAATGTCACAATCATTTGACCCCAGAGGCCAGGAGGCCGAAGTTAATTTTAAAACTGCCCTGATGTCTGGTTTACAGTGTGTTCTCTGCTCCAGGAGAGGTGGCTTAGGGGGGATGCTGGTCAGATTGGTTCTGTTGTTTAGGGTCTGGGATGAAGCTCATTACTGAGCTTGCTTAGATGGAGAAAATGGGGTCCATGTCCAGCACGGAGCGGGAGAGAGGGAAGAAACTGCATCAATAGGTTAATCCATTGAAAGAGAAAAAAATCTAGTGCAGAATAATAGAGAGGAGAGAATTCAGATGGTATTAAAATTCCTTGAGACACTATTTTCTTAAGTTTAAGTCACATCTTGGCCTCCCCAGACTTTCAGTACTGAATTCTGCCTCAAATTCTGTGATAACTCTCAGTATCCTAATTGTATAGAATTCTTTTTCTCACATTTAAAATTTTATTTTTGTTTTAATCTAATTGAATTGATTTTGTTTTTACCTAAAATAGTCCTGCTTTTAAAGTATGCTCATACGGAGGACTTTTGTAATATTTTTTGTTTAATCAAGAACCAGGTATAATAAGTGTTTAATAAAAGATTATTAAATAGAAGTTTATCAAATTTATTGGATTTAAGGTTATTGTAGTGACTAGGGTTGCAGGAGTGGAGAAAAGAGAAGACCTAATGGTTTTCTTTCATTTATTAACTTCTTTTATATCCAAAATAACCTTAACAGAAAAGGAAATTACAAGCTTGTACAGAAAGACACTTGACTATTTTTACTGGATTGCATTGCTATAGCTCAGCAGTAAAAAAGGAGTCTTTCAATCTATTAGGAAAAAAAGAAAATAAAAAATGAACCATTAGAACCTGAGCAGTTATACAAAACAGAAATTGACTTGGCCCAGCCTGTCAAATCCTGTTGCTTTTATTGGAAATGGTTCTTTTTTCAGTTGGTGCCTTTTTTTCAGTTACACAGCCTGGAACCGTGCTATAGACCCTGGGTTGAGAAAATGGTCATACAGAGACTCTGCCAGGGATTCTCGCCTAAGAGAGAATTCTGGGGAGAAAAGCATGGATATCTAGCAGTGGAACTGTTTATATAAAAATCCACATTCATTGAGTTATACTGTTAGTAGTTGCAAGCTTTTCTCCCATCCACTCTGAGCCCGGTATATTTCTTTCTTTGTTACAATGTCACTGCTAGGAAAAGGAAACAAACCAAGAATCCTGATTTCTTTTCAGACATATTCTGGTGAGTTACTGTGCACTAGTTTCAATGGTAATCTGGCCCTGGAACATGAGTGACAATTCAAGAACTGATCATTTTGAATTATTCATGAAACAGTCAACCTTGACATTCTGAACATTGTGCATAAGAATAGAAGAAGTGAACAAGAGGCCCACAATGGTCATTATTAAAAAGCAATAACTGCCATTCAGATGATTACTAGTACCCAGAAGGAGTAATCAAGTCTAAAATGGAACTGCTTTACATTTGAAAGTATTTCATACAAATGTCTCTGTGAAATATAACTACTTTAGATAGTATTTATTTTCCATCCCTTTCAATTTATTAGATATTTTATGGTAGATTTTCTTCTCATATTACCTTCTAGGTAGATCTTTGGGCTGTGGTCACAGGTATATTTTGGAAGGTATATGCTGAATGAAGGAAGTGTAAACAATTACCCCCATTGTCCTTCCTGGAGATTTATGACTTTTTCTATCCATGTATATTATTCATAGGGTTTCAGATAAAAGGGAGAAATGAGAGAGAGCTGTTATATGAAGGAGAGAATTATTCTTCTCAAAAAATATCTAAACTGCTAAGTTAGAGACATTTCAGCAAATTACTAAGGACATGTGGACTCACCAAAAATACACATCCCTCAAATCATTACATTGAGTGACATATAATCTTAATAGTTGTGGCTTGAATTAAGCACACACACAAATCTCTTACTCAAAAAACTCAAGGTCCTCCAGTCATTTACTTAAACAAATTTTCAGCATATGGTGATTTTAGTTAAATGCCAAGTTCTATCAAAGAGGATACTTTTGGGCCCAAAACATTCAATTTGCTATGTAAAAAGATTCAGAGATTACAGTCAAATTTAGATACCCACTCAAATCTCCTACATTTCTACTGTTGTCTGAAAATACTAAAAGCCTAATTCTTTGAGACAGTTCTTGTGCTTGCTTAATGTAGCTCTATAATGTATTTTAAAAAAAACACTATAAAAGTCTATGATTTGGATTTAATGGTTTTATACTAGAATGCAAAGGAATCCTTCTGCAAAAGCATACATAAGCACTGTCAGAGACACCTGATTACCCTAATGATCATATTCATCATGACTTTGATAACACGGATTAGTAATTTACTGTACAAATCAGCCTGACCTCCATTACTGTGATTATCCTAAAGTTTTTGACTCTGGAAAGAAATGTATCAAAATTTCTGTAGGCTGCCCTCACTTAGGAGACACTCATGATTTTCTACCAATAAGAATAATTTCCATTTAGTTTATGTTTTGGAGTTTTATTAAAACATATAATACTAGGATTGGAAACCCTTTAAGTGATTATCGATTAGCTATTTATAGTTTAGTTAAAATGAATTCCAGATCTTTTGATAAAAATAAATATTCGTTACAGAAAAACTCAAAGAAATCTTAATGAGAGAAGAAAAATTTTAATGAGAGAGAAAAAGGTCAAAGAGATAGGAAAGAGGATGCGGGTGGGGATATGTCCCAAGCCACATTTATGCCTTCTTGGCAACTATACAGAAGTTTAAAAATTTGTTAGGTTTATTTTGCTTTTCTTCTTACTTAAAATAAGAGGTTTATAGAGTTGGAAACAAATGAAAAAGAAGACTTCATTAGAATCAAGGAAACACAATAATGTGTCACTCTCTTGAGGATGAAGCTGGCAACATAATCTTTTACTCTGTGACTTACCCTGGCCTGAAAGATTCTCTGCAATCTTAGTATCTCTTTACTCCACACAGCTCATTTCCCACCACTCTTTCCTCCTCTATTTTCCAGCTACATTTACCCTCTTTCTTTCGAATGCTTATTTATAGATGTTCTTGGGTGCTTGATCATCTGTTTAAAACATTGTTACCCTATTGAAGGCTAATTCCTTTTCAAATCAAATGTCATTTCCTTGAAGACATTTTTTTTTTTTTTGACTACTCTGGTCAAAAAATAACCCAATTCTTTATCTACGAATTATTTATTTTATATCTTTAGTGCATGTATCACTTTTATGAAATTAATCAATCACTGGTTTACACAAAAAATGTAAACATCATAAGTGCATGAACTTTGCCTTATCTGCTAGTGGATTTCTAGTGTCTGGAACAGTGCCTGACAGAAGAGGGACCAAATAAATATTTGATAAGGGAAAAAAGATAATGTTCAGATTCAAGACTCTATGAGTAGATGTTGCAAAGTTTTGGAAGTGTTTGTGGTTAGCATTAATTTTTCATCTTGGTCTATTTCTCTGATTATCATTCATCCTTAAAATGTTTCCTTAAGCTCACTGTGCTGTGAATGATGCTGGAGTTTCAAGTTCTTAGTCTCGGCCATTTGAGGAATTGAAGGACCACAGGAGTGGGGGTAAGTCAGGATTTATTTACAGGAAACAAGAATTAAAACTACCAGAGAAACCAAACCTCCTGGCAGAGAGGACCCAGAAGGGGAAAAGCTCTCCTGCTCCCTCTCCAAGGTCCAGCCAGGTCTGTTTCTGAGCTCTCTGCTCAGGGGTTTATATAGTCCCAGGGGGTTGTTTTGCAGGAACTTCTTAGGGCATGGGTCTTTCCAGTTACAGCCAGCTGTACAATGAAGACTCAGGCCCTGGAAACTGACATGATATTGGCCAGTCAGAAGTGCACCAAGGAAGAGACAGCAAGGCCCATCCATGAAATGGACTAGCCAGAAGAGCATGAGGAAGAGAAAGCAAGGCGTCAGTGTCTCCCCTGCAGGTGTCCACCCTTTCAGCAAGCTGGTTCCTCCATCTGCCACAGCATCAGCACCACCAGGGCCAAGGTGGCAGGTCATAGGGCCGCCTTGTCCTGCATCATGAACAGGACTGCATTCTCTATGCCTGCAGTCCCCAAACCCTGGGCCACAGACCAGTAGCAGGTAGCAGTCTATTGCCTGTTGGACCCTCGCTGCATACCAGGGGCCAAGCAGCGGGCTTCATCTGTACCTGCAGCTCTTCCCCCATCACCACATCACTGCAGGAGCTCTGCCTCCTATCAGATCAGCAGTGACAGCATTAGATTCTCATAGGATCCCAAACCCTACTGAACACTGCTCAGGTAAGGGGTCTAGAGTGCACACCTCCTTATGAGTATTAATGCCTGATGATCTGGGGTGGAGCTGAGGTGGGAACAGCTACAGATATGCATTATCACTAGCAGAGAGGTTTGCCTGCACAGAGGCTGTAATAAATCAATTGCTTGTAGACTCGCATCAAAACGCTGGCAGTGAGTGGCAAGTGAAAATTAAGCTGTGTCCGGTGGCAGGCGTTATAGTGGCAAGTGAGTTGATGTACTTCACTTGTATGGCTGCATCTGATGGCAGCCTTAAGTCAAAAGCAGACATTTATTTTGGTCTGTGCATGGCCTACCCATTACTTTACTTGCCACCTCCCTCCTTCTGTACCCCTTGTCTGCATTTCACACTTGTCTCAGTCACAGTTTTGGTAGGTCCAAAGGCTTAACCCTAGCAAAAATGACTCAAAAAACAGACATCACTGGAGAACTGCTTTGAAAAGAGGAAAAGGCCCGATGATGAGACAGCAGAAGACTCTGAGATAAAATGAAAGCTACATTTAAAGAAAACACCAAAAATCCTCCATAAATTATGAGTTCATAGCAACAGGTGATTTGCGTTCTCCAAGCCTGCTTTGTGTACGTGGCAACCTGCTGTCCAACAAAGCCAGGAAACCTTCAAAATTGCTTTAGGTCATGGAGACCAAGTGTCCTGCATTAAAAGACAAGCCTTTGGACTTTTCCAAAAGAAGAAAAAAACTTGAAAACAAAGAACAGATGCATTTATTGAAGGCTACCACTTCTTCAAACATGTCTTCACAGACAGGATTAATTCTTAGTGGATAACTGCATTGCTAAAGCTAAGAAGCCCTTTTACTGTTGCTGACAAGTTGATCCTGCCTCGTTAAAGACTTTTGCTGTAAACGTGCAGGAGAGGCTGCAATGTCAAAAAGGTGGCACCTGTTCCTCTTTGAGGAATCCTAGCTAGACTAGGAAATATTAGAAATATTAGAAATATTAAGAAATATTAGAGGAAATATTAGAGGAAAATGAGGCCCAGTTGTTAGAGAAAATTAGTCCCTGGGGTAGACAATCCAGGTTGACTAGTCTACCCACATAGACAACAAGGTGACAATGCTTGCTTTTGTGTATTTTTCAGGAGGATTGCATGAGGATATGTTAGGTGCATTTTTGTTGCCAACCAACACCACAGCTGCAGAACTATTCAAGTCTTTGCATGATTATGCACCAAGAAAATGAAATTGGTCATTTTGTGTTGGTATATGGACGGATGAAATGGTTCCCATGACTGGAGGACTTTCCAGTTTCACTACTCAGGTCAAGAAAATTCCCTCTGAATGTGAATCTATGCCCTGTGTCCTCTATAGAGAAATACTGGCCAGTCAAAATGTCATCTGAACTAAATTAAAGTTATCAGTCACATTAAAGTACGTGTCCTTAACTCACATCTCTGTGAAGAGATGGACATAAAACACACACATCTTCTTTTCTATACAGAAGTGAGATGGTTTTCTAAAGGTAGATCACTGGCCAGAGCTATTGAGTTATGAAAATTGTTCCAGAGATTTCTTTTAGAAAAACAGTCAGCACTGGCAGCACATTTCAGTGACCCAGAATGGGTGGCAAAACTTCCTTATATGTGTGACATATTCAACTTGTTTGATAAATTCAGCCTGCCACCTCAGAGGAGAATGACAGTGGTGTTCAAGTCAACAGATAAAGTGGCAGCATTCGAAGCCAGATTGGAACTGGAGGAGGGCACTATGAGTGAACATGGGGATTTTTGATAGGTTTCAAACCTTGGTAGAGATTATGAAAGAGACTGAGCCAGGGCCCTTCTTTCTCACAGCTGGTGTATGATCACTTATCTCATCAAAAGAGTTCAAGCATTACTTCCCATCCACAAAAGACTCCAGAATGTGGGAGGAATAGATCCGTGACACACCTGTAAATAAGCCGGGTGAATTGACTTTGTCCATGCTAGACGAGGATTAACTGCTGAGATCACATGTGACCGTGGCCTTGAGACAACTTCAGATCTCTGTATGTTCTGGACTAACGTCAAGGAGGATTATCCTAAGATTGCCACAGTTTCCAACCACCTGTGTTTGTGGAGCAGGGTTTTCTGCAGTGAGAGCAACAGGAGTGAGATCACAGAGCAGACTGGACATAAGGGACACACCCCGGCGTCACTGTCTCCCATTGCCCACAGATGAGATTGTCCAGTTGCAGGAAAACAAGCTCTTTTATTATATACCATGTGTAACAATAATACAAAGGAAGCACAATAAATGTAATGCACTTGAATAATCCAGAAACCATAGCCCCCCACATCAGTGTGTGGAAAAACTGTCTTCCATACAAATGGTACCTGATCCCCCAAAGGTTGGGAACTGATATTCTACACCCTGGAGAGCCATAAAAAGATTTCAAAAAGAAAGAAAGTAGTATTTTATATATGTATATACCGTGCACACATACATGTGTGTGTGTATGCTTTTTCCTTAGTGCATAATTCTGATCTCTAAAAAGAGGATGGGTTTGATGCCGGAAAGTTCATGACAGAGAATGAATGTAGAAAGTAGACAGATCCAAGATATAATTTAAGGCAAAGGTAATAGAACTTGCTAATTAATTAATTAACTGAATTGAGGGTAAAGGAGGCTTCATGGATGGCTCCCAGGTTTCGGATAGTTGAGTGGTCGTTTGTATCATAAATAGTTTAAATGAAATCAGGCAGTTGATATGGAAAAAGGATGCATGAGTGTAGCTTTTGACAAGTTGAGTTAAGGTCCTATGGAAAAACCATGTGGAAATGTCCACCAGAAAATTGGATATAGTTATTTGAAGTTTGGGAATAATTTGTTACTGTGAGAGTATAAGGAATAGAGAAAGAGGCACACATAAAGGAAACAGAACAGGATAAACAAAGGAGATTTTATTTATTTATTATTAAGAAAATCATGTATTATTTCCAAAATGAAGACTTGACCAATTAGTAATAAATTAATAAATAAAAGTCCAGTGTAAAATGTGTGATCATAATATTTACAGTTGATAGTCAAGAACTTACTATGGAATATACTAGGGTGAAGCATTTTTACAGAATACTCTTTGTCTAGACTCTTGAAATATTAAATCTAGGCATTTTATGTCCCATAGTAGGTGGTATATATCAGATGAATGTTTTATAGTTACTTTTTGCCATGTTCCACTTGTCATTTCAAAATAATTAACAGGTAACTTTGCAACTGATGATATCATAATACATATTATTTTTGTTTTTCTGTGGAAATGAGAGAATATTAGAATTTCAATCAATGAAATCGAAAACACTAACAGATTTCAATCGGTTGCTAGAGATTCTTCAGTTACAGTAGACAGGCAAATGAAAGAATAATGTTATCTATGCACAAAGCAGGTAGAATCTAGCTCAGAAATGAAAATGTTCTGCCTGGAAAATGGTGATGAATAGACTAAGGCGATGAATATCAGAATCTTCCACACAGTCTAACCCAGTAACTATCCAATATGATGCTGATCTTCTTTTGTCATGAGCATCATTATGTTGAATACAGAGATCTCATTTACTAGGCCACCTAGACAAGAGAAAGCTCTTCATTTTCTCTTTAGTGAAATGCTTCTCGTGCCACTATTTATATCTAGTCTTGAATTTCTTCTAGATCTACTATCCTTCCCATTGTGCTGTCTACTCTAAACAAACGATATTCTCCTGGGAAACTCATTCAACAATGGAAAGTTGAGTCCGAATTTCTCAGACAGAGAACAAAGCACAAACAAGGAGGAAAAAAAAATGTCAAAAAAGTAGAAACCAATGGAACAGAAAATAAGAAAAAAAAAATTAGCAAACTGAGTATATAAACTGGACATAAAAATGCCCCTCAAAATTTTCTCTTTTCTCTTTGAGTCTCTTGTTTCACCTGTGTTTTTTATATTCATGATCATTACTGATCTGCTCACCTTCTTTCTTTTCTTTGGAATGCCAAAAAAGTAGTTCATTCTTTTGCTCAGTCATCTAATTCTACAGCCATGCGCTGTTTATTCTTTTACCAGTATTTTCTCATGGTTTGCACTGACAGCATTTTAATGGGATCTGGTTCTTCTGTTCCCAAATTAGTACGGTGACTTCCTGCTGTCTATTACCCTTGCTGAAGCAGTTCTAAAGTGAATCCATAATTCATGTTGTGCTCAGATTATTAATTTTTTAATGAAAAATTTTATCCTACTTCTTTTCTGCTTAGAAACCTACAATGATTCCCTTGGGGAATTGAGTGTAAATTTCAGACTCTTTGCTGGATGTGTGGGGCCCTTCCTAATCTGGACCCTGCATGTTCTCTGACCTCATATCCTCCTAGTCTTTATATAAAGTCTTTCCTCTGGAACTTTGGCCATTGATTTTAGATTAAAGCTATATATTACAGAACGTGTGCAATGTGATTCCAATGTTTTGAAATTTTTGAAAAGTTTTTATGAACCAGAATATAGTTTATCTTGATGAATATACCATATGTCCTTGCAAAGAAGGTGCACTCCATAATTGCTGTGTGTATTGTTCTATAAATATGAATTAGGTTAAGGTAGAGAGATAATGTTCAGAATATCTATGTCTTTACTCATTTTTTTTTCCTTCTAATTCTATCAGTTGCTGAGAGATAAGTGTTAAAATTCCTAAGATTGTCATATTGACTTCTGTCACTTTACTTTTACCAAACTCTATTATTAGGAGCATATAGTTTTCTAATTGGTTTGTGTTCCTGATAAACTGACGTTTTATCAGCATAAAAATGTCCATCTTACATGTGACAATGTGTTTGCCATAATCCTATTTTATTGATATGAATATAGCTAGGCACTTCAGCCTTCTAATTCATATTATTTGCATTTTGCATATGTTTACCCACTTATTTTCTTTCTTTCTTTCTTTCTTTTTTTTTTTTTTTTTGAGACTGAGCCTCAAGCTGTCACCCTGGGTAGAGTGCCATGGCATCACAGCTCACAGAAGCCTCCAATTCCTGGGCTCAAGCGAGTCTCCTGCCTCCGCCTCCCAAGCAGCTGGGATCACAGTCACCCACCACAACGCCCCACCATTTTTTGGTTGCATCAGTCATTGCTGTTTGGCGGGCCTGGGCTGGATTCAGCTTAGGTGAACCCTCCAGCTTAGGTGTATGTGGCTGGTGCCTTTGCCCGTTGAGCCACAGGCGCCGAGCCTACCCACTTATTTTCAACCTGTGTCTTTATTTTAAAAATGTATTTCATGCATAGAGCTTACAGTTGAAGTTTTAAATCATTTCTGGTATCTTGATCTTTGGACCAAACCATTTAATTTAATTATCAATATAATTGGATTTATGTCTACCTTATTATTTGTTTTCTGTTTGTCTCATTGTTTGTGTGTGTGTGTATTTGTGCTTTCTTTCTATTATTTGGATTTCTAATTTTTACATGTTTTAGCAGCTACTTTAGGCATAACATGACAAATTATAGTCCTACATCTATAGGACTTCTTAGACTTAGTATTTAGCAGTTCAAGTAAAATGTAGAAAACAGTCATCTATTTATGACCTGTGAGCTTTACGCTATTGTGTCATATGTATTACACATATAATTATAAAAAATGAAAGCAAATGATATACTTTGTTAACTAGTCATATGTATTTAAAACTGATCAAGAAAAAAATAAATTTTGTATTTATTCTAAAACTTATCATTTCTGATTTTTTTATTCTTTGCTGAGGATATAAATTTCCATGTTACATGCTATTCCTTCACTGTGAAGAATGTCTTTTTTACAATATTGGAAGTCGACTATGATACATTCAGGTTTGTTTGTTTTTTAGTCTAAAAATGGCACATTGTCATTCATAAAAAATACTTGTGCAGATATGGAATCCTAAGTTAGCAATATTTTTCTTTGGCACTTTAAAGACGTGTGCTGCTGTTTTCCCCTTTATCTCATTTCTGATTAAGTCTTTGGCCATTCAGATAATTTTCTCCCTCTGTATAGGTCTCTGTATCTCAGACTCCTTTGAAGATTTTTCTCTTAAGTTCTGGTTTTCAGCAATTAGCTATACAATAGCTAGTGATGATTTCCCTCACATTTATCCTTGTTGAATTTTACCAAGCCTCTTGAATCTGCAAATTTGGGAAAACTTCAGGTTATTATTTCTTCAGGTTATTAAAACTTCAGGTATCTGGTCAGTTACCTATCAAATCTTTGGTATTTTAAGCACTCATATGTAGGATCTTTTTTTTTTAATTTTCTGTTATTCTCCTGCTCCCTGAAGCTCTGTTTATGTTTCTTCTTCATTCTTCTTCTCAGTAAATCTTCTATCAATCTATCTTTTTGGTCCGTGATTCTTTTCAAAGTCCTCTCTATTCTTCTGTTAAGGCCATCGTGTGTGTTTTTGATGTCAGACACTTAATTTTTCAGTTCTGAATTTCCACTGGGATTCCATTGTTTCCATTTCTCTTTTGAGACTTTCTGTCTTTCCATTCATTGTTACCTTAATTTCCTCTTTTCTAATCCAGTATAATTAAAGTGTCTGCTTTAAATTCCTGGTCTGAAAGCTGTAACATCTAGGTCAACCAGTGTTAGTCCATGTTGATTATTCTTTTTTCCTTGAGAATAAACCTTTCTGTGTGTGAGTCACTATTTCTCTCAGTGACTGCTAATACTTGTCCTCTCTAAAATAAATGAATAAATAAATAAATAATAAGTCCCGTGTTGAAATTGCGGAACTAGTGTTGGAAGTGGGACCAAGTGGGAGATGTTTAGGTCATGGCTTAGTGTCATCCCAGATAGTGAGTGAGTTATCACTTTATGAGTTCCCAGGAGAGCTGGTCATTTGAAAGAGCCTGGCACCTAAATCTTCTTCTTGCTCCCTCTCTCTAGCCGTGTGACACACCTGCTCCTCTTTGCCTGCTGCCTTGATTGGGAGCTCTTTGGAACCCTCATCAGAAGTACATGGCGGTGTGATCTGCTAGAGCCAAATAAACCCCTTTTCTTTATAAATTACTCTGTCTCAGATATTCCTTTATAGGGACACAAAACAGACTGACACAGTCACAGTTTCCAAGTTGCTCGTATGCTGAATAGTTTTGAATTATACTCTGGAATTTTAAATATCATACTGGAAACTTTTATGTGGCCTTTTGGACTGAATGTGGACTTTCGACTGAATCCAAAGTTTACTAAACAAATCCTTTTAACAATGGGATTTGTGGCTCGGCGCCTGTGGCTCAACCGGCTAAGGCACCAGCCACGTACACCTGAGCTGGTGGGTTCGAATCCAGCCCGGGCCTGCCAAACAACAATGACGACTGCAACCAAAAAATGACCGGGCGTTGTGGTGGGTGCCTGTAGTCCCAGCTACTTGGGAGGCGGAGGCAAGAGACTCGCTTGAGACCAGGAATTGGAGGTTGCTGTGAGCTGTGATGCTACAGCACTCTATCCAGGGTGACAGCTTGAGGCTCTGTCTCAAAAAAAAAACAAAAAAAACAATGGGATTTGTTCTGTTCTCTATCTCTTGGTGCCAAACTCATTTAGTTATTTTGTGTTACCAAGGCTGTTAGCAGTCTCCCCTGTACTGGTGCATTTTTAGCTTCAGTCAGAGATTTGAAAAGAGTTTACACACAGAATTTGGAGGACTCCTTCTCTTGCCCTATACCCTGCAGGATTTACCTTTCACTTTCTAATGACTACAGCAGCCTCAAATTATAGTTGCTGGTACTTTGGGTTAGAAAGACTATATATTTTCTTTCTGAATCTCAACCCCGCTTAAGATGTTGACTATGTCTTGTCCACTAGCTAAAAGCCATAAAAATGAGGAAGTCCTTCTAAATTATTCTCTTTTCAAGGGTTCAACTCTCTATTAGAAAATTTCCCTGATTTTGTGTATACCTCAGAGTCCCTAGGTAGGGATTTGGTGTTTTGTTTTTATGATGTGTGATTTATTTATTTAATTTATTATTTTTTTTTTTTAGCATTTATAGGAGTGCCTTTGAAGTATTAGAAGCAGAACATAGATTTGCCTTTTGTCACATAGTTAATCTATACGAAAACCAAAGCTAGAATTGGAGATACAGACATAAAACTCATTTAATAGCAATCACCAGTAGCTATTTAATTAGGCGTGAGGTTCTTCAGATACTATCTAAAGTCAAATAAGACTCTAGTGTGGATTTTGGGCCTAACACCTAATTTCTGAATTTCTAATCAAAATATTACTGTTAAAATATATAATAATCATATCTTTTCTCTAAAATCATCACAAAGTTATGTAATATTTTACATATTTAGATATGATTACATAAACTTGTGTAGGTTTTTTACAATCTCTTGTTAGTATCCTACCTCCCACCAAGATACTTAGTTTTGTTTACTTGACATAAGGAACGTCTCTTGATTATATTTATTATTTATGTGAATGGAATAAGAGCATTTTGTGAGGGACCCATGCCATGATATATGGTCTTCGTAACCTGTAGCTGTCCAAGGGGGCTGGAGAACAAAACTGTTAACACAACTCTTGGGAACCTCTCATAATATCTTCTTTAGAGTCTAAGCTTATTTGGTGGAAAAAGTGCATAGTCTCTGTTTTTATATTTTTAGCATCTAGTTTCATGACTTGTGTATATTGGGCATTTGGTAAATTTTGAGTAAGTGATATCAAGTGAAAAATAATTTTTATTTATTAAATAATAATTTCTTAATGTGTAATGTATGAGAAGTATTACATTCATAGTCTGAAATGCTTTATAGCTTTATTCTGTACCAGGATTTGAAATTTAATAACTACAGTCAGGCAAGTCAACCTTTTTGATTTTTAAGTGACTTTTCATAAAAAATGTTAATAATGTTAGTGCACTAAGAATCGCAAGTTGCATAAGATAATGTAGATGGAATTGTTTTTGAGGTATGAAATTGCTAACAAGTGCTAGTCATGGTATCTGTGTATGATGCTGCATATTTATTAGGCCTTAGAGTTAGCATAAAGGAGTCAAGGTAAAGTTTGCTGTAACAGAGAAATTACAATCAAGACTTAGGTGGAAATGTGGCTGGGTTTAGTGGCTCCCACCTGTAATCCATGTCTCTGGAAGGCCAAAGAGGGAGGATTGCTTGAGGTCAGGAGTTTGAGACCACCCTGAGCACAGTGAGACCTCATCTTTACTAAAAATTGAACAATTAGCAGGTCATCGTGGTGCATGCCTGTAGTTCCACTACTTGGGAGGCTGAGGGAAGAGAATTGTTGGAGCCCAGGACTATGAGGTTCCTGTGAGCCAGCCTGAGGCCCTGGCACTCTAGCCTAGATGATAGAGACTCTATTTCAAAAAAAAGAACAAAGACTTGGATGAAAATGTGAGGCTGTAAATATTCATAGTAGAACCTCCATAGCTGACCACTGACCCTCTCCTTAAGTTGACCCAATTTTCATAAATGGACATCCTTACATGTTTGTATCAGTACAGAAGGCTGAGTTCCTTATGCAGACCAGCTAAGTATGCTGGCCAGTTTGTTACAGTCCCTGCACGGTCAACTTACAGAGGTTCTACTCTACTGAACCTCTATTTACTATGTGTGAGATTCATGTGCCCAGATAAATTACCTGTGATTGAAGACCAAACGACACTCCTATGAGGAGATATGTATAAACCTCAGAACATAAACTGTGTGATGTGTTTTTTGCCTTTCCGAGCTCCATACTATGCTTGCCTCCTCTTTCTCAGTCCTCAGATACTTAGGAAATCTGAATATATAAAATGCCATTTTATATGTATTTATGTAGTTATATTTATTATTTGTATATGTGTGTGTTTATTATTTATATATTAAATATTCTTTTTAAGGTGGCAAAAAGTGCAATCCACTTTGCTAGAGAACATACTAGTAAATTTCGGGATCCTGTAAGTCTAACACTCTCCCTCAGTGAGTAAAGGAGAATAGGATCTGTGCCAAAAGGAAGTGAAGGCAAATGACAGACCTCCTCCTCTGGTTATCAGGCAGGGTCTCTGAGCTTGAGTTCCCCTTTGACCTTCCTTTTTCCTTTTGTATTTTGATATATACTCAAACGCTTCCTGGAAATTCTTAAAAATGAGAACTGAAATTTCCTTTTTAAAGCAATTCGTTCTATTTTCCTGATCCTAAATTAGAAGTAAAACATTTAAGGATTAACTTTTAGAATTAGTTCTAAAAATATCTTCTTTGTGACTCTTAATCCTTTCTTTTTCTATTAAAGACCTACCTGAAGAACAAATCCAGCACTCTATAGTGCTAACTACACATTTAAATATAGCAATGGACTTGATGAACCTGCTGTTTTGGGGTGGTTTCCATACTGAGGAATTTAGTGTAACCAGTGCCTTATTGCCAGAATATTTGCTTACTTCTTTTGCTTGAGAGAGAAAATATTTGTTTGTTTGTTTGTTTGTTTGTTTCTGTGTGTGTGTGTGTTTCTTGGCTGGCTCCCCCCATACACATACAGGCTGCTACGGTGCTCTGGCTCCTTAGGCCCTTCTGTCTTCTGCAAATGGTTTGCCTCTTTCTGTTCAGAAGATTAATTCCATTTCTCATGTTGAAGAAAAGGTCCCCCAATTTCATTCTGCCATTTACATCATTGAATAGACATCTCATTGCTTAAATAGATTTATATATATTATATCTCAGCTTCAGGGTTCTTGGATTTTAATTAGACAATGAAACATAAATCAGAGTTCAAACTACAATAGTGAATCAAGCTGTCCCCCGGTTTTCTGTGCTAACAGTACCAATCACAGTCTTCAAACTTCACTGCTGTATATTAATTTCCTGATTATTCTTGGGAACTTCTTTACTTTGTATTGGCTAAAGGACAACTGAGTGGGATTTGTGCATGCTGTGGCAAAACATGCATCCAGGTGCCCCATTAAAATTAAATTCAAAATGTTTTTCCTCTCTTGCTTCCTCTTTTACTACTTCCACTTTTACTCCTTCCATATTTAATACAATATATGAATGGTGAGCAAAGAGCAAAAAAAAAAGAACAGAACATGAATTGTGGTATGTATATTTCTACCTACTGCATTTTAGAAACTATTGGCTTAGTTTTTGTTAACATGTGTACTCTCAAATATGTGAAACATACAAGTTTACACATGCCGGTTTTAAGTTTAATGGTGTATTTTTGGAAAACTGGAGAAAATGGGAAACACTATTCTAGCAGTTATTAACATTTTGAGATACAGTCTAAGGCAGCTGGAGAGCAACCAAATGCAATAGTGTACAGAGACCTACATTGCATTTAGAATTAGCTGCAAAACAAATAGCACATCCATCCAGCCCGGCAGCAAAACTGTAAGGTGAATTATTTATTTATCTCCTAGGACATTTTTGCTCGGTGTGGAAAGCAAAAAGTCCTATGACAATGTTAAATTCCTTAAATTCCAAGGTTTATTTAGTACTAATTTGCTTGTAATTTTCTGCTACCTAGGTGAAAAATGCCAAATTCATTTTTTTCCCCAAAGAGTGCATTCTATTTGTTTGGTGGTAGAATTGTTCCTGAAACGCACATTAGACAAAGCCTCACTGTTTTGTTAATGTAAGTCACCTTTGGGGAGCTCGTAGGGGAAATGCAGAAAGAGGCAAAGGGTGATTTTTATAACTTTCATAAGATTCTGGATGTTTAAATCCAATGAGAACTTACCCACACATAATCACTGTAAAAAGGAACAAAATGCATACGTTCATTCAAACATATTAGAAAATAAAATTCTAATTAATTACAAGGTCTGACAATTAAGTTTGTGAACTCGTCCTAGAAAAAATGTTACATACCTCATTGCTACATATCAGGACATTCGCCTGTGAAGTACCCCCCTTGGAAGGAAGCGGAAGGGGAAGCTATGCATTGACACCAGGGCCTAGTTCACCCTTCGAATTAATTCAGGAACTTTTTTCTGGAATGGCCATCAGAGGTGTTGTCTTATAATCCTTGATGTCCTGAAAGTGGTCAAAATGTCTTCTCTTCAATATTTCCTTTATCTTTGGGTAAAAGTTCATTGGGGGCCAGATCAGGTGAGTAGGGAGGGTGTTCCAATACAGTTACTTGTTTGCTGGCTATAAACTTCACACAGATAAGTATGTGTGAGCTTGTTGTGATCCAAGAGCCATGAGATACCAGCAAAAAGTTCAGGACATTTTCATGTAACTTTTTCATGCAGTTCTGTCAGCACTTACAAATAATACATGCTAAACTGTCCAGTTAGTATAAAGGACCTAATCTCCTATCAAGTCCTGTCCCCCCTTCTTTTAGACCTGTGAGTAATAACTGCTTTCCACTGTTCCTAGACCTAGGATGTTTTTCCATTACTTCTTTTAAACCTGCTCATAATTCTGTGAATAGTGCCCTTTGATTGAACAATCTTTTTCCTGCTGGATCCATAAGTAGACGCAAGAAACAGACATTCAGAATGAGATTCCAAGATTGAGTTGCTCATGTTAAAAAGGAAAAGGGAGTCCAGGAAGCTGTTAGTAAGTGCAATAATTTCAGTCCACATGAACATATCATTCTAAAATATTTTGGAAAATTGATTATAATATCTACTTTGATTGTGTGATTTATCAAAAAAACACTTGTGGGTATGTTTGATCTGTGATGGGAACACTTTTGAACCTCAAGCTTCATCTGGAATCTTAAGATCACTTGCAAGTCCACAGAAGAATTGAAGTATTCTGTTCCTCATCCTCCTACTTTTTTTGTCTTCCTCCCATTTACTGTACAACCTGCTTTACTTAATGAAAATCAAGACACACACCAAGATTTTAATTTTTATGTAACTTGTTTATTCTAACAAGTACATGTTGTGAATTTATTGATTTTTCCCTTCCTTTTTTGTGATATGGTAACTGATTCACATAGAAAATATAGGGTAGAGACCGTAGATATTTCATTTTGAAATTTTCAGCCCATAATCTAGTACCTGGCATACAGAAGTATTCATTGAATAAGAAAAATAAGGTATATTTTTTATTATAACCTCATCCCTCTGTCACGTGTATATAAAAATAGGAAAAACAGAAAATGCTAGTAAATAGGGAAAGACAGTCCACTATCATCTATTTAATGTTCAATATTTTACCTGCCAATTTTGGGGCAAGTGGAAGAAAAATGCTTGAATTGTTCAAGAGGTAGTATATTATTGAAAAGAATGCCATCTGTGTTATCATTTATAATGTAAGAACAAATTTTCCAAAATTAAATTACTGAGTTGTAAATCCTAACTTGAGTATTTTGAGTTCAAGTAACTGATAAGGGGAATTATGGAGCCGTGCCACTATAAATAAAATGTTATTGGCATATTGTATGAGTGATTTGAACATGATTCACAGCAGCCTGTAGCATTTCAGATGATCAAATAATTTCTTTGAAACATTATTTTTATTTAACATTAAATTCTCTTGAATTATCTTATCATAGTCCATTAATTAATAAAGCAAAACATTTCATAGTTGCATTCTCTATTCTTTTTTATTTTTAAGAAATTTAGCATCAAAAATATATGTTTGAAGATAATTATGTTAAGGTTTTGAAAGTTGATATGTGAGTGTGTGTGTGTAAGCATGTGGATAAAAAGAAAAAATGCTTCACCCCAATGTAAATCAATCATTTCTTCATGATAAATACCATTGATTTGTGTATGTGTGTGTGTGTGTGTGAAAATTAATATGCTATTCCTGATTTGATGTTCTAATTTGTTAATCTCTTGTGGGTAATAGTCTTTCCCCCTGTATAAAAAAAGTGCTTACACTCAAAAATTACAACAAAAGCTCTTACTTCAGCCATTTCTATTCTAGAAAGAAAAACATAAACTAAAGTGGTCTGTAGCACTTACTGTCTATATGAAGTCAGGCCATCATGTTGACCCATATCTAAGCTTTCATTTTGCAATCGCAGACACTAGAAAGTAAGAATATTTGTTTCGTAGATTCCTCCCTTTAGACTGATGATACAAATGTATAGACACACACATAACTTTCATATCTAGAGAATTAAAGCTTAAAAAGGAAATGGCTTATCAAACATTTCTACAAAAAAGATGTTTTCACATCTTGTTAAGAGTAAATATGCATGGTTGTAAATTATGGTGCTCTTGGAGTCACATAAATATGTTTTATCAGAGATTTGCATAATATTTACACAGTAGCTTAATTGTAATAGGCAATCACTTTTGAATGCTTACAGTATTAATCAGAGTTCTCTGGGGAGACAGAACCAATAGCATATATATAAATAATATTTTTGTCCTCTCATTCATTGCATTATATGATTTCCTGAATTGAAAGTCACATATATATTCATTAGATATACCTAGGTAGATAAACAGAGGAGAGGGAATTGCCTCATATGATTGTAGAGGCTGAGAAGTCCCACAGCAGGCTATTTGCAAGTTGGGAGATGTCAGCAGCATGGCTCAGTCTAAGTTTGAAAGTCTCAGCATTAAAGAACCAATGTTTAGTCATATGTCCAAAGCCTAAAAACTCCGGGTTAAACCTTAGATTCTCAAAACTGAGCCTCTGGAGTTGTGATGTATATTAGCAGGAGGAAAAGAATGTCTCTGCTTCAGAAAAGAGAGACAGGAGCGTAAGGGAAGAGGGAGAGAAAGAGAATGAGGAGGATGGAGGTATTTAGAAAAATATAAAGGAGAAAAAAACTGGCTTTGATATTAAATAAAAAATGGGTAAAATGTCAGTGCTCTCAAACATAAGCCCTGTGATTGTAAGCTGGGCACAGCTTCTCTGAACCTTAGTCTCTTTATCCGTAAGCTGACCCAACACTATTGCTTCTATGGTTTATTATGTTAAATTTAAAAGGTGCCTATATTCAAAGCTGCTGTACAGCTGGCATAGAGGTATCCTTAACAAATTCTCACTGAGTATAAAATTAGAAAGCATCCTGAATTTTGAATTGGAAAATATTATTCTTCTTAAGCTTTTCTTGTGATTTAATCTACCCAGTTTGTTAATTGTGGAATTGGGGAATACTTTCAGAATATTAAAATATTACTATAAAATGGATTAAAACAATTATAAAGTAATTAGACATCATTGAAGAAAATATTACAAAGAATTTGAATGAAACAACAAATAGCATTTTTTTAAACTAGATTTTTCTCTATCCTATTAAATGTCTCAATAGATTTATTTTCAACTATTTTTTCTCATTTAATGCTAAGTGCATGTTTAAAAATCTAATAATATTTTAAAAGAATGATCACAGAATCATTAAAAAATGTCTTGCTTTGCCATATATAACATGTTTTCATATCTGTGATCATAATTTATTCTCTGTAAGCAGTAATCTGTGAGAAGTAATATTTTCTCATTTTACAGGAAAAACATTTGAATTTCAAAGAAGTAAAGCCACCTGCTACTAGCTAAGTGTTAGTAATCCAGGTTTTATATCCAGGCTTGTCCACTGCCCATCATAAGCATAGCTGCAATACCCCTGATAATTCTCACCGTTCGTCTGGAATGTAGCATCTGATTCATTAACATAATATAGATCTGGTCTTACATTTCAGGTAGCAAAGTGATTTATAAACTGTCATTAGCTAAATGTCTAACATTGGTACTAAAGTTTCATATCAAATCACCAGCATGACTTCACAACTAGGCAATTGCATTAATGTTCAGGAACCAGAAACCAAAACTGCTTTCTAATTAGTGCATCTGTTTTCAATTATGATGTTATCTGAATGTCCAGTTCAAGTCAATGTGCTGACCCTTTTTTTAAAAAAAATCAATATTTTCTGATATGGCCTTCTTGAGTTACTGCTTTCTGAAATTATTCTATTTTTGTTGTTGTATACCTTTGCAGTTCATTGAAAATTCTTAAACTATGGTTAGGCAGTCAAATCAGACAGATGAAAGACAAAAAAGCTTTCACATACTGGTTTCATATTAGTATTGAGTACATTGGATACTTACTTTTCCATTCTCGTGATACACGCCCACAGGAGGGAAAAACAAAACTGCATTCAAGTTGGTGCTCTCGCCTAATGGCACAATGTAAGAATATATGGTACGCCTTCTGGAAGAAGGGCTCAACCACAACTTGGATTTTACCAAATAAACACAATGTACACAATTTAACCTACTCATTTGTGCTCTAAAATTTAAAAAAAACAACTTACACTATGCCTCAATAGAATTAACTTGAGATTGAATGATCTTGCACTAATTGTCATATTTGGTCAATGTCAACAAAAATTTCATTAAGTATATGTTGATATTCTTGTTTGGCTGCAAGCTCTAATACAATACTATCATATGCCCACTGGTCAGGAATAATATATGTCTATGGAGCATACTATTACGGATTATTTAGCCTTTTTATTTTCAGTGAACTATGCAGCCAGCTCATAGGTTTTTCTTGTGAGGACACGCGATGTAGTGCAGAAACACAGGAAACTCAACATCTAAATATCCTGGTCACAAAGGGGTGGGATTACATTCAGGTTATCAACATGTCCAGTGGATGCATATGTAGGGAAGGCAAAACTTTGCTTCACCTCCACCCTCTCAAGGTCTCTGGAGGACCCTGAGAATTAAAATGACATAAGATAGATTTACAAATGATTTTCACATGTACGTGGGAACCCTTGTAGAAAAATGAAGACCTGAAGGAGTAGAAAAACTATCATCTGTCTATATGTCTATCTATCTATCTCTTCACTACATATATTACATAATACCTTATATATTAATTAATACAGAAGGTAGAGATTGTGAAAAAGTAAAATATTGGGAGGCTAAGCGAAGATGATAGTTATTTTCATAAACTCTGTTTTTAAAGATCTTTCTAGACCTTGGCTCCCCATCTCTGTTGACAAGAATGCTCTTCTAATATGGGGAGAGCATCTTTCACGGGGGAGTTTTCTATAGTTTTTGGTAATAAAATTGTTTCTTCTCTCCTGATACAGGGAGGACAGATTGTCTCTTTCTATCTGCTATCGTTGAAGTTCAAATGTCTTTAGCTCTAAATAATTCTCATGCCATCCTTCACTTATAATAAGCCAGACACTATGCAAGACAATTTTTCCATATAATATATTCTGTTGACAGTAAGAGGCGACATTATCATACTTCTTTTTTATATGGTAACACTCAAGTTTCAGAGTTACAACAATTATCTGTATCTTTGTCTGTCAACTCTCTCTCTCCCGTTCTCTCTTCCTTCTCTATCACATACATAACAGGTGTCAGTGCTAGAATTTGAACTTAGATTTTAATAGGAATCAATTGACAGGAAGATGGAAATGAAGCCAAACAAAGTAATACTTTATGCTGACATTTTTCCTTTGTCCCCTATCATCCAATACTATGCTATTTTCTTGACTTTTAATTTTTAAAAGATTGGTAGTGTTGAGTATAACTCAGATGCTCCAAGAATATCAAAACGATATTAAGTGGAGGGGTTCCCTACTATATCAACAAAGCAAAAATAAATATTGGCGTGGGCATGCAGTTTGGATGCGGACTTCTGGCCCTTACCAAATATTTAACCTTAACCCAACTTCTTCAGGCCCCCACTGTTTCATGTCCATATTATCCTCATACTCAATGTACTATGACCTCCCTAATGATAGAGCTATTCTATGAATCCCACGTACTTAATTGCTAGCATAATAGGTTCTCTCTAAATATTCACAGAATGAACAAATAAAGAGAGGATCAGAATGTACGACTGTGGATTATTTATAAATAATTTTAAACAAGTTTAATACTCTAAGATTCTAGCATGCATTGAGATGTATTGTCAGTGTTTTGTTATGAACTTGTGTGTCTTCAACTACAAAACAAATATGATCAAATATTGATACAAATTTCTATCATACTTGACATTTATGTATTGAAAAATGATAGCCATTAATTGTATTATAGCATGATATACTACAGAAAATTCATAGTTCACAAAGTCCATTACCAATTAGCATGCTCTTAGAATCTCTCAAGAACATTGCCTCATTATTTTTTAGATCAAATTCATTTCACATTTGCAACTTAGTATATAATTATATATCCTTTGCCAGAGCAATTCAAAAGTAGTTAAGCCCTGTTACCTTGCTCTAAAAAGTTAGTCACAATTAAAACAAATTTAAAGTTTAAACTTTGGTATCTTAATCTTTATTTACAACTGCAACTCTTTGGAGAAATTCATTTTCTTCAAAATCTGTCCAACTTGAGGATCTTTTATAACAAGTAGTAAACATGAATATGTTTTCTTTGTATTTAATTTACTTTTTTTGCTTAATCAATAAGCTTATTGTTTTTATCTGAAAACTCCTCATATAAAATTGCTTTTGGTTGATTGATTTACTTTATATAAGGTTTTCCTGAACCACCCAGGCAGTCATATCTCTATATAAAAGGATACTTTACTTTTTGGTGATTCCTCATCCAAGAAATGTATTTCTTATGTCAGTACTGAAAGCACTTTTGTTAGTCTCTATACTATGAAGATTTAAGTTCAAAAGTTATTATCATAATAGGAATGATAGTTTATTTGAAACAATTTTATAAGGGTTTTCATAGTTTGTAATATAAAATAACCTATCACTTTTTGTTAACATTTAATATATCTGTGAGTGTATAATAAAATAATATTGCTGCAGTATTCTCATGGAAATTTTAGACCATGTCTCAAGAAAACTACACACACTTATATACCGCATACCCACACATTTTCAAATTCATAAGTGTCCTGTCACTTATCCATGGATTTCAAGTTAAGTACTTATTTTCAAGTAAATAATTAAAGGTATTTTCTAATTAATACATACCTAGCATTGTGCCATGTAATGGAAAGGATACATTATAAATATAACATTTGATTTCTACCTTTGTGGGACCTATGGCTAGCATTCCATTTAAAGGGTTCAAAGAAATAAAAGGTATCCAGTTGGAGAAGAATGTTGAAAATCAATAACACATTTGTGGTAAACATTTCTTTAATAAATGAATAAATTAATTGACATGAAAAATCAAAGAGCTACACAGGAAAATGATTTAAAAAAACCTCTTTATACAAAAAAGATTACATGAACAGTATTAAAAGATTCTCAACCTAAGTCATTATTAAATGAATCAAAATATTACAAAAAGAATTATCATTTTTTCCTGTTCATTTGACAAAAGTTAAAGAGATTAATATTACCTATTCATGAGGAAATAGAATAGCAATTTTGTACTCTATTAAAATTGTATTAAGTTCGAAATTAAATTTTATACTGTACTAAATGCTGTATTAAAGTTTGCATTGTATTGTATTAAAGTTTATCTCCTCCTTTTCCATTTTCCCTGTTCCTTCCCCTACCACCAACCCTTTAGGAATTATTTCATCCTGAACTTTTCAAGGAAACAGAACAAGTTAGATGTCCACACAGCAGAGATTCTGATTCAGCTCAGTAAATGTGACAACCTAATTTGGGTGAGGAAGGCACCGTTACAGAAGAAGCAACAATGGCAGACCTTCCTCTTGGTGTCAAAATCCAAGAAGGATGATGAAGGCATCTGCTCACGGAAAAGAGGGCAGTAAATATATTTAGGAATGGAAGAGCAGTGAAATAAGTTACAAATACATAAAGGAAGGGAAATGAAAGGAAATGTTATGAATAGGAATTGTTAGGACATGTAGAAATACACATGAATTTTCAATATATACAGATACAATATATACAATACGTACAGAGTTTTCAATGTATACAGATGTAGAAATAAATACAGATGGAGAAATAGATAAATTAAGGTCATATAAATAGATAAAGTTAAGATTTTATTTTAATAAAATAATTAACATTTAATAGATAAATTAAGGTCATATAAACAGAATTTTCAATGTATACAGATGGAGAAATAAGTATAGATGGAGAAATAGATAAATTAAGGTCTTATAAATAGATAAATTAAGGTCATATAAATACAGATGGAGAAATAGATAAATTAAGGTCACATAAATTAAGGTCATATAAAACCTAGATACAAATATATAAATGTATATGGACTAGCATTATCTATATAACCTTCCTTTTCCCTTTGGGAGGGCAGGGAAGCAGTGCTATCTCAACAGCAATAATGATTCCGAGCCCTAGATTTTGGTTTTGATCTACCAGTCTTCACTGAAAGGGACTAACATTCTTTGGAGAAATGGCTGACTTCAGGGATGCAATGGGAAAAAACAAGACACAGTCACAGGGAGGAGAAAAAAAGCCAGAAGGCCTCCCATTGGCCAAATCTGGGATAATTTGAACATTGAAATAATAAATAAATGATAAAGTAATAATAATAATAAATAATAAATACATAAAATAAATAAAATAACCTACCATATTAGTTGTCCAGTAAGAAAGAATCAATACGATGGATATAATAGACCGATGAGAGGGGATTTATCAGGAGAAATGGCTCCTGCGATTAAGGAGGTGGAGCAGACTCACGATGGGTCACAGCAAGCTGGCGCCCCGGCTGGCTCGCAGCATGGCCTGGTCCAAGGAAGCCTCAGGACCAGGGAAGCCAATGACACAACGCTTAGTTTGGGGCCGAAGGCCTGAAAACCTGAGGTGAGCAGGACACCAGTATGAATCCTGGAGTCCACAGGCCAGATACCCTAGATATATAGTCCAAGGACAGAGGAGCTAAGCTTATATCCCTGATCCAGCAGATAGAGTAACATTCGCCTTGTTCTGTTTCGTTCTCTCCACGCCCCCTGCAGATCAAATGGTACCTGTTCACACTAAAGGCAGGTTCACCTCAGCCACTGCACACGCTAAGGTCCTCTGAAAACACCCTCATAGACACCCCGCAAAATAATTCCTGATCAGGTTTCTAAGTATTTTTATCCAGTCAAGTTGACACCTAAAATGAACTATCATACCTGCTAAATAAAATAAGAAACACTGAATCCCATGAAATATGAAATGAGCAGAAATGTTGATGAAGGGTGGAGTATTTAAATACTTTTCAAAGAAACACCAGTACAAAAGAATAAAGGTGCTTTTACAGTGGAGAAGCCTGGAGAAATCACTTAAGTAATGATTAAAGTGGATCAATAATTGGGACAAGACAGAAATGTGAACCAAGGGACAGGATACTCTGAGAGGGGACTTTGTGACCAGCCAGAGACACATGACCTAAATCTAACGGTGAGAAAACCTCGGAGAAACCAAACAGAAGAACATTTTACAACATGCCATGTGGCCACCTTCAAAAGCATCAAGATCAATAAAGTCAAGAGACTATAAGGCATTATTTTGTGCTAAAGGAAACTAAAGAAAATTAAGAAATAAATGTAAAATGTTTTCATTGTACAAAAAAAAAATGAAAAGGACAACTGGCAAAACTTGAAATGTATCTGAGAATTAGATAGTAGTAAAACGTCAATGTCATTCTTCATGATTTTTATGATTGTACCATGATTATGTTGGAGAATGTTTTTGTAGGAAACAGACACTAAAATCTTTGGGGGTAGCAGACATTAGGTAACTAATGTACTCTCAACTGATTTTGGAAAACAAAATTCTTTGTCACAGTCTTGCAATGTTTTTCATATATTTTAAATTGTTTAAACATTTTAAAAATGTTTTTGCACTTCAATTTAGTTATACAGTAAATAATGTATGCCAAAGAAGCACTTTCACTACTTTTTAGAGATTGTATACAAACACATACAAACACGTACAGTAATGTTGACTGGAAAATTGTTTATGATAGGGAAACACTTGAAATAATCTGGCTGGGCATTGGTAAATTATTGGTTGTACAGAATAGGGTGCACAGTTGAAATAATATGCCATGGAAATATTTATAGACGTAGGATGACAAAGAGGGTGAAGTCAAGAGAGGGAAAGGATTAGAGACAGAGATTGAGATTTATATGTTAAACTGCAGAAGCGTATAAAGTGTAGTTCTTAAATAAAATTAATAGTAGTGATGCATCTCAGTGTCAAATATTAAATTGATTCTTGTGGTAGTGATATAACAGATTGCAAATGATTTTAAACTTTAAATTGTTGCAGTATTTCTGCAAATGTCAATTATATTATAGTTGTAATTTGTGTTATACGTTTCAAAGTAATATTATAAAATATCTGCTTCTCCCTGCAAAGGGATAATTTGTATCGGACTAACTCTTCCATCAGAAAAAATTATACACATTTGAATAGACGATATAAGTGACTGTTTGACGGCACTATGGGGCAACTGAGTCAGCTTTGTCTTTGTGGGACTAAGAATAAAGGTGCAAATTACCAGTTACTTTGGAAAACTAAGAGTGTCTAACAAACAGGAAGGCATACCTTTTTTATTACCTAGCAATCCACTCTGACGTTTGCCAGTTTACTAAATACACATGCTTATAGACACCAATGGCATGGAAAATGGTCATATAAGCATTATTCAAAATAACATCAACTTAGAAACAACTCAAATGCTCCTCAAGAAAAATGGGCCACATGATGAAGTAATATACAGCAATTCAAAAGGATGAATAAGGCTTCCTGCTTCTGCTAGGGTAGAAAAATGAAAAAGTGTTGCTCTTACGTATACAAAAGGGCAAAAGCTAAATAATCTGAAAATCATCATTGAAAAAAATACATCAGCAAGCTGAGCTGCCAGAGAAACAGCAATCCTGAAATGTAAACAACAGAAGCATCCAAGAAGCAGAGAGAAAGAGAGGCTCCAAGCTCTGACTCACCAGGGGCAGAGTCAGGTAGAAGTCAGGCTGCCAGAAAAGCAGGTAAAAAGAATTCCGTTCCTTTTGAATGAATGCCTAAAAGCTTACTGTGAGCGCTATGAACGTCTGAACTCCCTGAGAGCTGGAGATGTAAGGAGAGTTTGCATCCATTGGCAGCCTCTACTCCATAGAATTTTATTGAGTGGGAGGCTCAGGAGAATGTTTGGAGGCAGGATGAGGTTTGGAGAACATAAAAATTTCACTTAGCTGATTAAAGGCTGTTGCAGAGGGAGGGTCCATGCTGTGAGTCAGAAAGAGCTTTTCCTGATGGAACTTAGGGGAAAGTCTATATTGGTGCTGGGGGAAGGAGAAAAGCCAAATACCTACCTCTAGGGAAGGGGAGAAAACAGTCTCGAGTCCAGACTGCTCACTTACAGCATTTGGGTGCTGATGGGCCTGTTTTTAATTGTGATAGTTGTTACATGAAGGTAAGGTACCCATTGGTCCAAATTCATAGAAATATACACTAAAACCGGTGAATCAGAATAGTGATTACTTTAGCTCAGGGGATAGTGACAAAGATGAGTGGCAAAATGGTGCTTTGGGGCCTTTATTAATATCCTTGATGTGGATGGTGATGACACGGTTATAGTTAGGAGGAAAAATGCCTTGGCTCACACACCAATGGTTTGCACATTTTTCTGTGCTATTTTATAACAAAATAATTTCATTCAGTGTTACATATTAATAATTGAAATGTCAATAATATGATAATAATGTTAACAATTATGCTAAATAGGCATCCAAATAATGTTAATCAGAGTTCAATGTTCAAATTACTGGAAAGATTTGAAATAATTTGCTGAAGATACAATATTATGACAGTGCTGTACCAATACCGGAATTGATGTTGCAAATTATGTCTACCTCTGTCATCACTTGAATGCAATCAATATTATTTCAGTACAAGAGAAAAACAAGGTTCAAGAGCATTAAAAATTGTAAGCTAAAATCACTGGTAATGAGCTAATGTTGGAGGGAATATTTTCAGTTGTCTACTCAATGCTTTAATCCCTAGTGCCCCCTATCTCTGCTAGCCATTAAGCTAGGTAGGTCCTAACCTACAGAGCCTACAGCCTACTGGGAGGAGGGGGGGGTGGAATGATAACATGGAAACAAGATAAAAAATGAGAGATAGATGGCTCTATCAATAGAGTTTGTTGAATAAAACATTCGTGCTATGTTATTTTTAAATTTAAAACTATCAATAATGAATGTTATTAATAGAAATAAAAAATTCCTAGTCAAACTAGCAAAAGAATCAGATAAATACATTAGTACAGCATTGTGAGGATACCTGAAAAACTCTGCATCAATCTAACAGTGCTTATGAAATTGTGACATCCAACCTTGCTCGCCATAACAGGCTTTTCTTCATATCATGCAAGCATAGCAAAGTAGAAATAAATATGTGTAGAAGATTGGTTAGCATTTATACCATCAAAACAACTCCCTTTCAAATTCATATTGAAACATTTCACTGTTTCAACTCTCCTAGAAGAAAAGAAAAATATTTATGATGTTCCAGATTCAAAGCACCAAAGAGAGCCTATACTTCATGCTGTTTGTTTTCAATTTGCACTTCTCCGCCACCTCAGCATATCCAGGGACCTGTAAAACTGTTACTTTTTAGCCATCTGGGAAAGAGTGTGAGTTTCTCTTGTAAAGTCACTGCTCTCAAATAAATAAATAAATAAATAAATAAATAAATAAATAAATAAATAAATAAAATCTCGCCTGTAAAGAATACATCTTTAGAGATTGCACTGAAAGTGGATAACTGATTTTCCTTAGGTTATAGCAAAAAACTTCCTGAGATGAAATAGTTGATTGGGGAACATGCTAATGGCTATATTGAAATTGATATGTCAATTCATTTATAAGTAGTCCTCCACCATCTTCTGATATCTTACTCATGTGTACCCAAGATACTGGATCAATGTGAAAAAAGATCTCTTTCTACAATAATATATTTTAGGCTGACTTATCTCTCTATCCTGAACATTGTCACTAGTCTGCTCTTTAGATATATTTAATCAAGAAATGAAATTAAAGCTGAATTCTTTTTGTTTTCATATAACTGTTCATTAAAATATTTATTATACTGAACTTAGTTCTCTATTTGCTCTGAGCCACATTAATAACACAGAAAGAAACACTTGCAACTTTTTCATAACTTTAAAATGCAGAACAAGTCTTCATCTGTTGGTAGAACTTTATATTACTTTCTAATGTTTTTTAATTCAGCCTTTTCACATGTAAGTTTCTGTTATGTTTTAACACCATTATATATTTATAATGTAAAACTATTTTAAATTGCACATGAAAATTATGGACACCCTGTATATCTTTGTTTTGCCCTCTACTGCTTCCATATCAATGTTGAAAGCTCAAGGATAATCTTTATCAGTGGTAAATTATGCCACGTAATTCCTTCATATTTCTACTGAAAACATGAGATTTTTCTTTTTTAATTTTATTTTTCTTTTTGTTGCAGTTTGACTGGGGCCGGGACATGAACCTGCCATCCTCAGCACATGGGGCTGGCGCCCTACTCCCCAAGCCCCAGGCACTGCTCGAGACTTTTTTTTTTTTAGTGAATCATGTCATTTAAAAACATATATATTGTGGGTATGTGGGCATGTCTTTTAGGCAGATGAACTTTCTAGATATTCTAGAATCCATAATATTGAGTACTTCTGTTTCTAAATTTTGCAAAGGAGTTTGTATCGAAACCAATGTTCTCTGCAAATAACTCTTCAGGAAAAAAAAAAAAACTTTAGAAAAATGAAATTTAGCAGAGTTTATTTGAGCCAAGAATAACTATGAATCAGACAGCACCCTGAACTTATTTAAGTTCTGAGAATTCTACCCAGCAACATGGGTAGTCAGTAGTTAGACACACATATGAGAAGTGAAGTGGTGAGCTATGGAACCAGTTTGATTAGTTATAGCTTTTTATTTGCCTTCTATGAACCTGGTCTGTTCATGGGCAGTCTGTGACCGGCTGAAGCTTGGCAGTTCTGATTGGCTGAGATTCAGCTCTTTGTTATTAGAATATACCGTTAGGTTGCAGTTTGTTTACATAGTAAGTTAGGTTGCAATTTGCTATATAGAAATTCAAAGAACAAAGGCAGTTTAGGCATAATTTAACACAACTGAAAATGTGCAACAAACAAAACCCAGATTTTTGAAGCATCAGAACACTAAGGCGGTTGAATTAGCAAGGAGCTAAGATCCTTGAAAGAATGAAGACATCAGTGATATGAACCGGACCACTGTACCTTTGGAAAATATTTGATGATTCACAGAGATTAGCTCCTACCCTCAGCAAAAAGTAACACCTAGAAGTGTGTTAGTCTCAAGTTACTGGAGAGTGCTAAGTTGGAACTCAGGTGCCAAGATCCTGGAGAAAGAGAACAGGTATGTAAAGCTATAATTACGTAAGGTTTGGTCTTGAATGTTTCCTAAATCTTAGGGTTTCCAAAAGTAAGAAGCTTTTGAGAAAAGTGAGAAATCAAGCTAAAAGAAGTTGATAATTGCAGAAAAGAGCCTAAAATTTTAGCAATCTTACATGGTGCTGGACAATCAAAAATTGAAATTCAGGTCTGGTCAAAAGTCAGGGGCCTTGGTAAATTCCCCAGCTTTCATTTGAGACTTGTAAGGCTCATGTCATTTTAGTTAAGGGTAAACTGGAAAGATACTGATGCACAAATTGATCTGCTCATACCCTAACCTAGAAGACACTCTATAAAAAGAGAATTATTCATAACTCCTACAACTTTTCATACAGTATGTTCTTCAAGTATTATACAGTATGCCAGAAAATAAAGTCAAAGAAACAAACAAACAAAAATCCACAAAAAATATACCCAGTAAGGATAGACGCACAGGTAATCCAGATTTTGGGGTTTTTAGGCTCAAACTGTTAAATAGGTATAATTAATGTTGAGTAATTTATCCGATTGAAAATTGCATTTGGATTAGAATTCCCTTATATTAATTTGTTTATTATAAAGCATGGAACTGTTGATCAATTTTTCTTTGCTACACATTTTATTTTTACATTAATCCTCTAGGGATTATTATCATTTGTTTTCCTTTTATAAAACAGATGGGGAGTTCAGGTTCAGAGAGGTTATATTACATACCATATGTCTTTTAAAATATACAACATATTCCATTCAATGTAGAACAAGGATAACAGTATTTTTGAGGAGATTCTTAAAAGAAGAAATTGGCAGGATTCCCAAAGTCTCTAAAATAAGAAATAGTAGATGAGTCTAATTTCAGACAAGGAAATGAATCAGGCTTAGCATAATCAGCGGATCAAAACTTAACTTCTCAACATTTACAAATGGGATCATAATGGACCAACAGAAGGCTAGTCTAATTCTGCCTATGAGATAATCAAAGTTTATTTAAAAAGAGTTTCCCTTCATTTACCGTTATGTTGATACCTGTCTAGTAAAATCACTCCAGACAGAAACCCCCAGAGCTGAATACCCCATGTGAGGAACATGTAGTATCTCTGCTCCTCCATTTCTGGGTCTGACCACGTATTGGGTTTTCTTCCCAGGTCCACTTCTACTTGGGGTAAAATTATAATTTCACATACTGTACAGTTGCTATAAAAACTACCATGTTAATATTCCGTGAGCCTACTTCTTTGTTGATTTGTTCAGGAGTGAGGCCCTGGCTTTAAAAGGACTGCCTGGGATTTTGGAAATGGAATAAGAAGAGAAATCTATTTCTTTGCAACAACATGGAGGTAGGTTAACTTCGAAGGTTCTGGCTACCATTTCCTGCCATGTGGCTTAAGACAAAAATAAACACTCCAGCCAGGGTCCTCTGAGCTCTCGTTTTAACTGGACTTCCACCTGCCTCTAAAAACATAGACAAACAATAATACAGTTTCTAACAATTCCTGCATCCCTAGGATGACCCCAGCCTTGCCCTCAATGTACCTGCCTGAGAAAATCAAGGCTGCTGTAAAGATTTACATTTTGTTCTGGCCATCACCTGACGCCCCTATTTCCAAGTCTCTGAGAGCATAACTTTGATAAACTCCAGTTGATTTTCACATGGACCAGCCTCCCTCCTCCTATATATTTTTTTTATTTTTTCACTTCACTTGTTCTGCTGAGCCCTTGTCACCTCCACCTATTTTCCAGACCTCTTTACAAATAGAAAATGCGTTTGCTTCATGCTAGACTTGTTTTCCCATTTTAAGAGTAGATTAAAATAAAACTTGTAGAGTTTCCAGCAATCATCGTGTGCCATATGGATATGTGAAAAGGAAACAATTAAGGCTCCTAGGTAATTAAACTTAAGATTTCTCTCTTAGAATAGACAAGAAGGGAGCTGGGAACAAGAGATAGACAAAGATCACTTTCTGAGTGTGCCACATAATTTTAGTCCTGATTCTACAGACAACCCATGAATTGATTTCCCATGCGATAGGTCAGGATTCCTTCAATAATTTTTCTTTCTTTCTTTTTTGTCTTAATAAGCCATAACCTGATTCAATTACTTGAACCGAAAACCTTAATTATTCATTATATTACAAATCATTGTAAAGCGTTCATTGAAATTTTAACAAATTCAGAAATATTTATATATATTTTAAAGTGTAACACGTTATAATTAGAAAAGCCTATAATCATAATTTTACTAATATAGTAAAATATATTAAAATTTTCTCTGTAGTACTATATGCATATCATGTAAAATTGTTTTTCATATAAATTCCTTTAAATTAGTATTATTGAAACATTTAGGCCTCTAGCTTTATTATTCTCATCTTGTAATTTTTTATTATAAATATTATGCTCAAAAAGAAAGTTTTGCTGAGATTTGCTTTATTTCCTTACAATCCTTTTGTGATAAGAGCTTTGTAAAAGGGAAAGGTGACCATGCTATTGATTTTTTTTTGTTTTAAACTGCTGTTTTATGCCTTATGCTACTTAAAAAGCACAAGAAACAATGTTCTTAATATCAATAACTCTAAATCAATGTCAACAGTACCAGTACAGGTGTAGGATTCTTAATTAAAGTAATATATTCAATGTGAATAAGGGGAAAAATGTAATTGGAGTGTTTAGTCCAGGCAATGTGACAGATCTCCAGCAAAAGGAGTTGATTTAGGTAGTGACTATAAAAGTTGAAAACTAAAGTCATCTTTCTATATTCTTTTACCATCTGCCATGAAATTACATCAGTCTTTTTCAGGAAAAAAACTTCGCGCAAATAAATCTAAGTTCACTGGGAAGAGAGTTTGTGTTTACGACAGTGCCCAGCCTGCTGCTCTTGCTTAATAAATGTCAAATCTGATGGATAATGTTCATTTAGATGTTACATAGCTGCTTTTTTATTTCCCATTGCCAAGGTTTGAGTTATAGACAGCGCTGTTAAATGTCTTTATTCTAATCTAATTTCCCAATACCTAATTATGGTAGTTCACCAATTCAGCTAAAGTGTCTTAGGACAAGGGAACTCATTTTTTTTTTTTTTCGTTCTCATGTACATGTATTCAACAAGCATTTACTGGAATCTTTTGGGAACCACACATAACGACGTATGAGAAATGATCCTAATCTTCAATAATATCTAAACCTAATGGAAGAAACAGATATAAAATTAACTAATAACAAGCCACTGTACTAATATTACTTTGGGGGGCAGACATTTTGTGTATTTATTTACTTCAGTTTGATGTGCTTTTAATACTATGATTTTCTCTTTGTTTTTATTTTAGTTTTTTGTCTTCTCTTACTGTATTTTTTATCTCATAGTAATATATTTTTTTCTGTGAGTACATCAAAATCCTGGTTTGGGATGAGGGACATTAAACAAATACTAATGAATAAATAGGGACATTAAGCAAATACTAATGAATAAATAAATGATACTTTGTCATATTTAATAATGGCTACTAATGTGCTGTGAGTGTAAAAAGAAAGCAATTCATCTGCATGTTTTAACTGCAGAAAGCTCCCGGAGAAGAATGATTTTTGACATATATTCAACGGTAAGTACAAATTCCAAGTGAAAGTAAATGGATAATCAAATGAATAGTACTGTTCTTTTTTTTTTAATTTTTAAACAATCTTGATATCTTTCCATTTTACCATTTAACATCATTTCTTGGAAATCATAAATTAACTGACTTAGAACAGAATTCTTTTTTTGGTCTGGTTTTTAATGTTCACTTTTGGTACAAATGTCATTAAACAGTGGAATACCGTCAAGAAAGGGGAAGAGAAAAGTAATGCTTATAAAGTTGAGTAAGGAATTTTTCTAAGTCTCCAAGTATTCCATTTTTTTCATGGTGAAGAATATGGAGAAACAGTATATTTAAGCAATGAGAAAATAATACTTACTTTTAGATATTCATAAAAAAATTTTCTTATGCTTCAAAAGTCAAAACCAGTATTATGGTGCTTATTTTCCTTCAATCAATTTATCCTTCACTGGGATACAAATGAGGTGTTATGCCTTAAAACACTAATATCAGTTCACTCTCACTTAAAAGTCTCCATAGACTTTTTGTTGCAGAGAGGCAAAAAAAAAAAAGAATAAAAAAGGCTTAATAATATTGTGTATACGTACCATATTTTCTTTATTTATCCACTGAGCGGCCCTTAGGCTGATTTCATATGTTGGCTTGTGTGAATAGTGCTGCAGTAAATGTAGGAGCGTAGATATCTCTTTGGTAAGTTGATTTTCTTCTGGATTTATACCCAGAAGTGGAATTGCCCATCTTGTAATTTTTCCTTATGAATATCATGCTCGGGCGGTGCCTGTGGCTCAGAGGAGTAGGGCGCCAGCCCCATATGCCGGAGGTGGGGGTTTCAAACCCAGCCCCAGCCAGAAACTGCGAAAAAAAAAAAAATAGAAAAACTAGTCAGGAGTGGTGGCAGGTGCCTATAGTCCCAGCTACTCTGGAGGCTGAGGCAAGAGGATCACTTGAGCCCAGGAGCTTGAGGTTCCTGTGGGCTATGAAGATGCCACAGCACTCTA
>CAUYRH010154208.1:0-16529 GCA_963574655.1 Perodicticus potto
ACAGGGATGGGGACAACAGTGAGCATGTGGTGAAGATACTAGGGGAGAGGATCTGGTGAGAATTGTGATCTACACAAGCGCCTAGGTAAAGAAATCATGGGATAAGATTTCTAAACCCCACTATGTGCTTAAGAGTCATCCTCGCCATCGGCGCTGTCTCTGTCATCCTCTCCTTCCTCAGCCTCTTTTTCATCATCCTTGATTAGCTCCAGCTGGTCTTCTCCCCATCTTCATTATCATCATCATACAGTGGGTCCCCCTCTTCAGCAGAGTCCTCTGCACCCCCCTCAGACTCCATCTTTACATTAGTCTCATCTTTCTTCAGGGAGCTGCTGCTTTGCTCCTCTTCTGACTTATCATTCTTTAGCTCTACTGCTGCTTGTTTGCTCTGTTCCTTTTCAATTTTTTCCAGGTTTTCCAGTAAAGTATCCACTTTTTGTTTTATGTGGGTCAACTCCTTCTTAATGGCCTGAAGGTCATCCCCTTTCAACTTTCCAGACTCGCTGTCCACTCTTAGAATTGAAGCCACTTTTTCCCCTTTGTGAGGTGTTTCCACGCTGGCGTTTTGAGGTTACCACAGTCCAAGCAATAGGAGTAGGAGGAGGAACACGAGCTGGGTGACTGTACATCCCGTCATAATAACCCTGTTGAAAGTCGTAGTCCAAGTCAAAAGAGGAGCTGAGTAGAGGGGACGGGGAAGGGTGTTCTGGTACTGACCCGTCCATCTCCGCTGCAGATCGTTTCACACCTGCTCTTCCTCGATTCCCTTTTGGCTCTGCAGCCAGATTAATATCTCAAACTTGGCCAGCAATCCTTCTGCCATCCTCTCCTGCTACAGCAGCCCGGGCATTTCTCTCATTAACGTACTGAACAAAGGCAAAGCCCTTGTCAACAGAGCAACCCACAATTTTTCCATATTTCGAGAAAATTGCTTCCACATCAGACTTCTTCACTGCAAGAGTGTTGAGATTCCCAATGAATACACAGGAGTTCATGGAGTGAGGGTCTGTCTTGTTGGTAACATTACTAGCCATTGCGTTTGATAAGGTTCTTCACAAAGTGAAAAAATGTAGCTGAAGATCAAAAAAATCTCACAGGACGGGGGAGGGAGAAGAGATTTGATTCTGAGTCTCCTACTCCCGGATTCTACATGGAGAAGCCGAGTACTGCTCGAGGTCAACAATGCAGCCGCAAGCGCTCTGTCTTTGTCTCCTCACAAAATCTCCTGTCATATACTTTAAATCCCCCCCTAGGGTACTTATAATACTTAATATTACACGATGCCTACACATCACTTCATTCACGTGAATTCAACATAGGCAGGAAGCAAGGTCAAGTTTTACTTTGTGGAACTTTGTGGAATTTTTTTTTCCTGAATATTTGTGACCAGTGGTTGGCTGAACCCTGGTGTACAACCCGTAGACATGGAGGGATAATTGTACTTTATAAAGAACCAGGCATAGTTCTGGAATATCCTTGAATGTAAGTTCCACAAGGGAAGTGGCTTGTGTTTGTCCACTGCTCTATCCCCAGCATCAGGCACCACCGGTCAATAAGTACTTGCTGAATGAATAAGTGCATCTGACAGGCTATTAGGTCTCAAGAAACAAAAAGGGGCTCTGGGGCTTTAAGGGGGACATGAAGCATTTCACAGAAAAAGACTAGGTCTCGCCATAGGTGCAAAGGGGCAGGGAGAAGGCTGATGGGAATGCAGGTATGGCCACTTCATCTTTGTCAATAAATAAAGCATCATATAAAAGCATTTACCAAGGAGCGTATTGATGGGGTAGTCAGAGCTGATTTTCAGCCAATATGCATTAGCTCAGCTGTGTTAGTTACTTACAGCTGAATAATCAGGGTCATCGTTACACCAGTAGTTGAATATTTAGAATATCACCCTGGGAAGTGAGAAGTATATTTTACAAAGTACACTCTGGTCTAGACAGCATGACTCTTGGGTGCAAGCAGGGCTAAGCATACAGGTGAAAGCCATCAGATTCACGAGGTGACTTCAGACGGCCACATGGCAAAGGCTGATAAGGCAAGACTTGGGTTCTGTGACTACCACAAGGATAATTCTTTCAGGATTCATAACCTTTGGGGGGCCTGGAATAAATTAAATAAAGACAAAGAGTAGTCTGAGTCCCAAAATCTTAGAAAATTAAAATAATAAATTTATTAAAAATAAAATAAAATAATTAAAATAATAAATTTCTTTATTTGGTGATCTGAATGCTCACACCTTGTTCCAAGATGGGCCTTCTGAACAAGATATACAGGAGGAAAAGAAATACCACTTCCTCCGCTTTGCCAGGGAGATCTTCATCCTTTAGTCCCTTTCCACTTTGAATCTCCAGATTCAAGCTCCTTCATTTATTTATTCATTCATTCATTCAAATAATGTACTTCGAGCTTGTCCTCCTCTACCAGGCCCTGGAGTTACAGTAATGAACCAATGATAAAAGATCCTTTCATTTAGAGAGTGTACAGTCTAGTGAGAAGGAAAAGATAATAAACAAGCAAATAAATAAATAAGATGAGATCCTTTAGACAGCACTAAGTACCATAAAGAAAATAAAGCGAGGTGATCATTATGGTAGAGAGTAAGTATGGAAGAGGCAGAAGCTTTAGATGGAGCCGCAGGGAGGTATACTTTGAGCTCAGACCTAGATGAGATAAGGCAGCAGATATCTAAAGAAGGAGTGTTCAGGAATTAAAGAGAAGCGAAGGAAAAGGCCCTAAAGGTAGGGTTTTCTTGGTGTTTTCAAGAAACTGAAAGGAGTCTAAAGTTTCTGGAGCACAGTGCACAAGGGGAACCCTGATAGGAAACGAGGCAGCAGAGGAGGACAGATGCTGGATTAAGTAGGGATGGGAGCCATGGCTGGGAGTCAGGACACTCACCAAAGTCTAATGGACAGCCAGAGGATTTTAAGTGAATGAGTGACACCATCTCACTTAAGTTTTAAAAGATGATACCTGTGTGGCTAATGTGGCCTATAGGAGACAAGCGTGGAATCAGGGAGAACAGTGAGGACACTGCAGCTGGGCTCCAGGCAAAGAGTTGGTGATAGCCTAGGTAGTAAGGACGGAAAGAAGAGGAAAAATTCTCCTTGGGAGCTCTTAGCTCCTGGTAATAGTCAGTTTTATTCTCTTCCCCGTGTCCATTTCATAGGTAATAACAACAACTCCAGGCCCTAACGGTATGCTGGGCACTGTACTAAGTAGGTTCTTTTCCCATTTCTTCTCAACAGATCCATCAGGACAGTTGTTATGGACTGAATTGTGATTCCCCAAAATCCCTATGTTGAAGCCCTAATCCCAGTGTGACTATATTTGGAGATAGGACGTTTAAGGAGGTGTTTAGGTTACATGAAATCACAAGGAGAAGGCCCTCGTCCAGTAGGACTGGTGTCCTCATAGGAAGAAGCAGAGGCATCAGAGAGCTCTGTCTTTCTCCCCCACCATGTGAGGAACAGAGGAAAGACCTGCCAGCCAAGGAGAAAGGCCTTAGGAGAAACCAAATTTGACAACGCCTTGATCTTGGCCATGTAGCCTCCAGAACTGCGAGAAAATTCATTTCCATGTTGAAGCCACCCAACGTGTGGTGTTGTGTTCTGGCAGCCCTAGCACACTCATGCAAAGGCACCAGCACCAAGCAGTGTGTTGGACAGAGTCCTCAGCTCTAGACTCCCCGGGTTCGAATCCTGGCTTCGTGCTTATTAACTTACCTGCTTATTTGGCTTTGTTTTGTTTTTGTGGGGTTGTTTTCTTTTAGCTCCATTGATGTACAACTGACAAATAAAAATTGTATTTATTTAAGTTGTGTACATGTAAAACATCAAGTTGTGAATTGATCACCACAACCAAGCTCATTACGTCTCCATCACCTCCCAGTACTTTTCCGTGTGCACATGGTAGAACACTTAAGATCTGTCACTTAGTAAAGACCAAGTACACCATACGGTATTGGTAACTGTCCTCACCATGTTGGACGTTAGATCTCTAGAACTTACTTCTCCTGGCACTTTGCATATCTGAAACTTTCTACCCTTGACCAACATCCTCCCATTTCCCCTTCCTTGGCTTCTTAACCATTGGCACTCTATTGTTTGCCAGATGAACAGCAAATAAAGCTGCTAAATATAAATTTATAACGAAATTACATTAACCCTACCTATCACTTAGTGGAAGATGACTATAAAATATCCTCAGCCTAAAAAGAAGGCAATCTGATAGTGAGTGACTTTGTTCAATACATAGGCAATGAGGGGCAGGGAAGGACATTATTTAATGCTGGAGCTCAGCAGAAAGAAAGATGTTTCCCCTGAAAGCTCTGACTCCAGACACTTGGTACTTAAATAAAAAGTTCTGTTAAGACTTCCCTCACTTCAGCCCCATTCTGATTGGAGCCACCCTCTGCCGATTCCATCAGGGAATCAGAATCACAGAATGTCCACCCAGGGAGAGAAGATGGAATTTCCACCTCCCCCAGACCCCTATGTTTACAATGGGGAGATGGAGGCCCAGAATGTTCAAGCGACTGCAGAAATTCATACAGTTAGTGGGGGACACTGTTACGAAATGTGCCCACTGTAACTTTAATGGATCCAATTTTCTTTCTATCTCTCCCAAAGTCTACATATTCCATCAGGACAGCACATCCCATCCCAGACATACCAGAAGCTCAGCCTGATCTAACGACCAAAAAAGCTCCAAGGAAGCCTCCCTGGGGCTGCCGTTATTTCAATCCTCTTTTTAAGAACACATAGCCCACACAACGGCCAGTTGTGTGGGAATGATTCCTCCAGAGCCAGTCAGCCACTGGAAGGGATGGGGCATCATGTTCCCAGCAGATTTTTTTAAAATAAACACTCATTTCCTTTCTCCTTTTGCAATAGGACCATTTAGTGACACAAATTCCTTTCCATTCACATTCAGCTGCCTGTACCTCATTACTTTCTACAGATGCTTCCAGCTCAGATCACGCCAGCTCTTTGTCACTGATACTCTCCTGCCATTGAGCTGAAGATGGCAGGAGGAGGCAGGTGGCATTTTCCCCTTGAATGCCTGAGAAACTCCCTCGCCCCCACATCCAATCAGCCACCAAATCCTGCCATTTCTTCTTCCCAGTGTCTCTTGCATCTGTTTCTCCTCTCTCCTCCCACCGCCACCACTCTGGTTTGGGACTCAATCACTTCCTGCCTGGGCTGCTGCTGCCACGCCACCCCATGCTTTTCCCACCTGAGGGTTCTCCCTCTGCATCCACCCAGGATCCCACCACCATGTAAGTGGTCTCCCCTCCATCTTTATCATTCCTGCAATCTGCTCACCTGCAGTCAGATGCATTATCCGTTTTGCCACTGGCCCCACATATCTCTGCTGTCTTTGTTCTCTCCTGCTCACAAGCCTCCAGTGGCTCCTTACTGCCCAACAGATGAAGTGCCTGCCACCTCCTTAGCTCAGAATTCAAACCCTGTGTTCTGGGCAGGGTCTGCCTTCCCATTCGCCCCCAACACTCCCTGTGCTGTAACAGTGGCGTGATCCAACACATCCCAAAGACATCGGGCATCACTTCCCCTTTCTGAAATTTGACTCACGCGACTTCACTTATCTTTCATGACTTCCTGACTACCTTCCATCAAAGCCTTATTGATTTGCTGAAGAACAACTCTCATTCACTCATCTAATTCGTCATTCAGCAAGGAATTACTGAGAAGAATACAGACTCTCCCAAAGCTCCGGGGAGGCAACAGGTGAACTAGGCTGATCGCCCCTTAATGGTATTTGCAGTCTAGAGACTGAGAGGGATAAATAAATGCATCAATAATATAACTAAAGTAACATCCTTATGTGTGATAAGGGCCAGAATGGTTAATCAAGATAAGAATGTGGGGGGGTTATCAAGCCACCCCCTTTCGAGTGGAAGGTCAGGAAACCATCTCTGGAGCAACGACCTCGGAGCAGAGAGCTAAAGAGTGAGTTCGCCTTTACCACTCGGGTCAGGGAGCCATGAGGGCTGCAGGGCTGGGGAGGGAAGCAAAAGTAGGTCAGCCATCCTGCAAAATTAGAGGATGGAAAGACAAAGCAGAATCCAGTCCCCAAGAGAAGACACACACTGGGAGACCATGTTTATCTGTCCCTTCTGGAGCACAAGAGGACTTGTGCCAATGGACTGTCCCATTGCAGAGCTAGTTGAGTCAATGTATGGTGCAGCCATTGGATAAATGCCTGAAGCCGCTCGGACCTGCTGGGACCCGAGACATTCCCAAAGCTGCTGGCATGTTTCCCGGGCCGTCCCTCTGCTTTGCGTGTTGTCTATATCCACATGCACATGTACGCACAAGCACATCCAGGAGCGGGCGTGCATAGGTGTGTATGAGGTAAAGGCGTGCGCTAGCAGGCAGCAGGGATCCAGCACGTCAAGCCCTCCTCACTCCCTGCCCCTGACTCCTAACCACAGGCCATTCCTGGACTTACAGCCACAATGAAACCCAGGCCAAATGTCACCTAAATTCCACCAACACTTGAGACATCTCTGATTCCTTAGGGAGAGCCCAGCTGGCCTCTGCCTCCCCAGTTCCCAAGATTGTGCCAGTTTTAACAGGACCCTATGCCCCCTTCTCCACTGCTACCCAAATTCTATGTCCAGGAATGGAAATGACAGCCACAAGAGTCCCCAGAACAGGCCTGGCAAGGGCTGGAGGATTCACATCCCCAAAAAGGCTTGAGCCTCCTGTAGGTGCTTCTGAAGGGGCTGGGAATGAGTGGGTAGAGGAGAGACAGAGGACATTTCAGATCACCAGGCCTTTAAGAAAATACATGAGTTGGGTAAACCAGGAGAAAGAGGTCTCCAGGCAAAGGAAACAGACTTGGGAAGGCCCTCAGCAGGAAAGACCTTGGCCTGTTTAAAGAACCATGTTCTTCAAAGTTTGCCTGGAACATAAAGCATGAGGAGGATGAAGCCCCAGGGCATCTGGGGAAGCTGGTTAGGGCTGGGTTCCTGCAGGCTGGTGTTCTAAGAGGGCTGGAAAGCCGCTGACAGATTTTGTCAACTGTAGTTTCTTCTTCCTCCTAGGACCCCCCAAGCCACTATCCCAACTGGTCACTTGGCCTCTTGCCATGAGTCTCATAGACAGCTTCTCCCTCAGTGTCAATCGATCCCCTAAACCACCTTAGATGTGCCAGAGAAGAACGTGGCACCTACAGACCCCTTGAGCTGCAGGCTGAAACCTTCTCGTATCTAGCATATGACCCACTGGTTTGCCTGGCCTCCTGCCCGGCCCCTCGTTTCCACCGGAGTTACCCATGGGGACTAAAGCCCAGCCCTACCCACCAGCCTGGAGGCCTGAGAACCAAGACCACCCTGCTGCCCTGAGCCCATCAGTGCTACAACCCCCAGCTTACAAGTTCAAATTTCCAGGAGTTTTCTGCTGGCCTTCCTCAGACCTTGAGCCTCTGTTCTCAAGGTCCATGAACCATCCATTTTGGAATCACCAGAGATACATTATTACCTGCAGATCCTCAGGCCCTGCCCTCGACCCTCTCAAGGAGGCTCCTAGACACCTGTGATTTTAACAAGGTTCCTAGTAATGTTTTTGGACACCCAGGTTTAAGAGCCCATTTTCTAAGCCCTGGAAGCTTGACAACGTAAGTGCTGGTTGTACCACATTCCATAGCGGGTCTTGGCTCACTCTCTTCTTGCTGCCAAAAATGCCTGGGATACTGGGAAATCCAGACCATGCTACTCACACACACCCTCAAACAGAGAGGTTTGAACATGGCTGATACTTGGTAATTGTGCTCCAAATCATTGTAAATGGCCCACCTCCAGCCTAGGAGCCTGCCAGGGCCCACCCCAGCATGCCTGCTTCTGTGTGCCATGCTGTAGTGGGGAATTCCGCATAGAAGCCCAGCATGGCTAGTACATTAACTCAGGTGGCAGACTGGATCCCCACTCTAGCCCCATATCTTCTCTGCCAACACAAACAGCACCTTGGAACTCACTTGGTCCCTTGGTAGCTGTTCCCACTTCTGTTACTGAGCCAGCCACAGCAACACATGTACACCTGATGGAGAGTGGGACAGAGGGTTTCCCCACACAAGTACACACAGCACATTTTAGAGCCATTGTTATTGCTTCTGTCTGGGTGAAATTGGCTTGATTTTGTCCGAATATGTTTCCTTTGGGGCAAATAAGAGAAAAATGGGTTGCTTAATTGATTACTAGGAGTGACATGGTGACCTCATTCCTGCATATAGCACAGGGGCCACTGCAGAAGTTTCTTTTTATGGAAAAGGAGAAGATGACACAGTAGAATGGGGGTGGCTTTGGTGTCACACAGATCCAGGTTTAATCCCAACTGTAGTGTTCACTAGCACAGTGACTTCTAATAAGATCTCTGGGTCTCAGCTACTTGGTCCCAGAGCCTCAGTTGCCTCCTCTGTAAAATGGATGTCAAAGTCATTGTCCTCTTCCCCTCCCTGGGGACTGGTATGAGGATGGGAGGCAGCCAGTTCTGGGGGGAAGTGCTGCCTCTGCCCCTACCTGAAGTGACATCAGTGTCCATCAAAGGTCCCTGGGCCTCCTCATCCTCAAAGACAGGTGTGCAAGGTGAATAGTGAAGAAGACCAGAAGTCACCCAAGACAAGCAAGGGACAACAAGCCAGGCCTTCCTTCCCATAGCTTAGGTCTCCTGCCTGTGTCAGGACATTTTTTCACTTTAAGTTGTTCAGAAGTCAGAGTCATGGCCAGGTGTGATGGCTCATGCCTGTAATCCTAGCACTCTGGGAGGCCGAGGCAGGTGGATTACTTGAGCTCACAAGTTCAAGACCAGCGTGAGCAAAAAAGCGAGACCCCCCATCTCTACTAAAAATAGGAAAACTGAGGCAAGTGGATCACTTGAACCCAAGAGTTGGAGGTTGCTGTGAGCTATGACACCACGGCACTGTACCCAGGGCAACAGCTGGAGACTCTGTCTCAAAAAGAAAAGTAAGAGTCATTTTATCCTTTGTGTAGGAATAACTTAAAGCAAGAATAACCTTGCTCTTCATGCAAGCTCCATGAGACCAGGGAATATGCCTGCCATGTTCCTTTTGTGACCCAGCACAGCATCAGGCCTGCAGTAGATGCCAGGAGAACCCTAGCCCCAAGGCATCAAATTTCTGTAGAGGGAAAGCACTCTTCCCACCTCTCGCTATCTGCCCTCTGCCCCTGCTCCTTCCTTCCAGAGGAGTCACTTACCTGATCAGTGAATGCAAAAGGAGTTGAATAGGCTTCACTCCACTGCCCTCTCTCACCCTCATTTGCAGAGAGCCCTCACCTCTAGATTTTAATCTGCTTATCCATGTAGTAAATTCACCAGGTTCTGCCCCAGTAATACTAATTATCATCATCACTATCATCAACATCTGTGGAGCTCTTACAACATGCTAGGCACTGTTTTTAGTATTTTACAGATATTAGTTCATTTAATTCTCACAATAATACCCTATGTGATACATTATTATTATCTCCATTTTACAGATGAGAAAACAGAGGTTCAGAAAGATTAAATAATCTCTGGGCCTATAATCCTACAATTCTGGGAGACCGAGGCAGGAGGATCACCTGAGCTCAGGAGTTCAATCAAGATCAACCTGAGCAACAGGTTCAAGATCAACCTGAGCAACCCCCCCAACTCTAATAAAAAATAAAAATTAATAAAAATTAAACAAATTAAAAAGAAAATAACCTGTTCAAGTTGACACAGCTATCAGAGTCAAACCCAGGCAGTCTGGTTCCAGTATCCTTGCCCAGATGCACAGCCCTCACTGCCTCTTTTTATACCACAAGAAGGGAGGTCAGTTTGGGGTAACTTGGATTCAGGGGATTATTTTAGAGAAATATACATTAAGCCAAGTTCTCATGCTCAGCCATGACCTCTCAGAGCTTTCAGATAATGATTTTCTACAGTAGTCTGAGGCCAGGAGAGACAAAAGGCACAGGGTGAAATGTCACAGGAGTGTGTACCCAAGATGACCTGGTAAGCCCACCCGGGAAGAGAGCCCAGCCGCCTGCTAGACACACCTAACCATCACCCTGCATCATTCGTTCAACACCAGAGGCAGCCAGGCACAGAAAGAAAACATGGACAGCTACGAAAAGTGCATGTGCTATGACTTGGGAAGGAAAATAATGATATTTACATATCACCAGACACTCTTCTAGGATCTTTTTTAAAAAATATTACCTCATTTAATCCACACCACAACCATGTAGGGAGAAACTTCTGTTATCCAACCTGACAGATGGAGAAACGGAGACAGAGAGAAGCTAAGTAACATGGCCAAAGTCACACAGCATCTGAATGATGAGGCTGAGCTGGGAATCCATGCAGTCTGCCTTCAAATACCAAGCCCTTAACCACTCATTCCACTGGATGGGGAAAAAGAAGAAAGCAAGCAAGCCAAGGCTTTGGAGGCAAGTCTAAGTGGGAAGTCCTAGCTTTGCTTCTCAGTAATGCAACACAGGTTGCATCAAATTTCTGAGCTTCAATTCACTCTTATGTAAAAGACAAACCCTCTGGCAGAATTGTGGCATGAATTAGGCAATCTAACATAGGGCACACCCCTGAGTATGTGCTTGGGCAATCACTGTTGTCCCCTACTCCCATGCCACAGGGCCAGACCCTGTGTGGGGCCCGGAATGCAAAATTGCCCAAAAGCTCATCCTGCCCTCAGAGGTCTCCCTGCCTTGCAAAGCTGGGAGAAAACAGGATTATAGCATAAAGTTCATGCCTCTGTGAGAGGAGAGAGTGATTTCTTCTGCCGGGGAGGGTCAGCCATGAGATCTGGATCTAGCAGGCTTAAAGGGAGCTTGTCAGTTGAGGGAAGAAAGAAAATATTTCCATCTAACTTGAAAGACTTTTACCGCCACCATTGTCAAAGGTTGGCCCCAGCATTTAGATTCTGCCTTCTCTTCCAGCAATTCGGTGGTGAGGTTAAGAATATCTGTGTCACTAAACTTTTTATTGAAGAACATCATAGGCCAATAGCAAGACAGTTGACCCCATCGGGGGCCTGCCTATGTGCTGCATTTTAAACTCTTGTTGTTTTCTCATAGCACAACAAGGAATCCAAGAGGCTGTTTTATATTCCAAATACCTAAAGATTATAATCTATTATAAAGGTCTGTTTGTTCTGGAACCAAGATGATGCTGGGCAAAGCTATAGAATTAATTGCCCTGAAGCTATAAATCTCCTTTTTATTTCTTGATGAATTCACAATGACAACTTATAAATTTCTCCACATCTGCCTACACCCACCCACACTCACACACACATGTAGGGGGCTGTCTAGTCAGAAAAGTAAGCCAAGAGAATTGGTTGTAATGGTGACGCAACAACATACCAATAGCAATGTTGATAGAAGGTACAATTCGGGGAAGGTTTGCTCCATGCCAGGCTGTATACTAAGTGCTAAACAAACGTACGTGATCTCCCTCAGTCCTCAGAGCAACCCCACGAGGTAGGGTACAGTGCTGTCATCTCAGATGAGGTGACTAGCTCAGGCTCAGAGCAAATCAGACACAGAGCTGGTAAGCAAAGTGAAGATGCCAGCCCAAAGTCGTGGGAGAGAGAGCCTCTCAAGAGAGCCTGCTATCTGTGAGAGTCATCCTCTGGGACCACAAGGGCCAAAGTGCTCCCAACTAGAAGCTTCTGGAGAATCAGGATGCACACTCCCCAGAGTGCTGGGCAGAGCTCACTACCACTGGTGCCTCTCCTGCCAGGAAGAGGGGAAACCAGGGACTTAGGGTCAGTGCTTTGAGAATGAAATAGGCAGGTGTCTGTTTCCATTGTCAGTCCAGGTGGCAGGTGGTGCGGGAGGGACCAACATAGAGACGCTCAGCAGATGACGAGCGGAGGGGTTGAGGAAGACTATGAAGAGGGGGAAAGGAGGAGAGCTGCTGCACTTGAGACAAAGAGGAAAATAAGGCAAATTCATGAGTTTTCAGAGAAATAGAAACTCAGGAAGCAGTTGCTAGGAGAATGTAATAAATCCCACTTGCTGGCTCGGTTGGTCCTCACCCTTGAGACAAACTGATCAAACAGACACCAACACCTGCTTGACAACATCTTACAGGAGCAGCGTCACTCAGGTAGGAGCTGGGAGCTTTGCACTCCACTCCTGTGACCCAAGCCTTATAACAAGATTCTATAAAGGCACAGCCTGAATCACTTATCAATTAATGTTATTTTTTCAACAAATTTTTCAACTACCATGCTGGACAGTGTGCTGGGAGCAAACGATACAAAAATGAACAAAATGCTTGCAGAACATGACTCCTGGTAGAGGAAACAGACAAATAGGTAAAATATATTATATGGTCATAAGTACTATGGAGAGAAATAGGAAAGGGGCTGGTAAGTGCTAGGTGGGTGTTGGGAACAGTGTTTGACTTTCAATGAGAAGGTCAGAGAAGGCCCCACATGAAAATGATAATGAGCAAAGACATGGAGATGTGAGGAGGAAGGTTCTAAAACAAAAGGAACCACAAGTGCAAAGGCCCTGTGGCATAAACAATGCCTGACACAGGCAAAGACCATCACGGCCAGGCTGGCTAGGGCAGACTGAAGAAGAAGTCAATAGGCCAAGGAGTCAAGGTCAATGGGTGGGGAGGTCTGAGGCCATTGTAGGGAATTTGGCTTTTATTCCAAGTAAGATGAGAAACCACTGAAGGTTTGGGGATAGACAAGTGACATGGAGACATGCATGCTTGCTCAGCATCTTTCTGGGTGTTAGATTGAGAATAAACTTATGTGGCGCAAGAGAAAAAGCAGGGAGGGCAGTCAGGAGGTTATTGCAGGAATCCAGATGAAAAACCACAGGAGCCTGGATCAGGGTGGTGGCAGAGGAAGTCAGGAGAGCTGTTGAATCAGGACTGGCTAAAGGGTTGGATGCAAAGTATCAGGGGAAGAGGAGTCAAGGTCAACACCAAGATCATCCATACCCAGCTCTAAGCTCTCAGCTCAATTCCTACAGAGCTTTCAGAACTAAGCCCCCTGGAAATGTGAGTGATAATTTATTGTTCATTTTTATTTCCTTTCCTTATGGTAAGTGTGTGACTTGGGGCTGTTGTGTAATAACTGACGTACAGGAGAAAAGGATCCCCCCTTCACATTTAAATCCTTCCTATTAATTATGTGCCATCCACATGGGACTGTCATTTAATCCTCCCCATACCTCCAGGAGGTGAACACCAGCAATCACCAATTAATAAACTAAGGCTCTGTGACATACAGTTTGTCCAGGGTCACACAGCTGGAAAGGGGCCAGATTTAGTCCTGAAGCCCAGAACTCCTGATAACGTCTCCTGAGTTTTCTGTCACTATTACCCTACAACTGCCTCAATGGTTTTGGTTTCGTCAAAGTTCATTCAACAAACAATTATTGAGCATCTCTAGGGCAAATACCAGGTGTTGTGCTTCCTTGGCGGGCATAGCAGGAAAGCCACAACCCTGGCATTTAAGGAGTCTCAGTCATGGTGTAGGAGGGGACAGACCCAGCCACCCTCTGTGGTTTGCATGGGAAAGTGCGTGCGCCAGCGCTCTGGGGAAGGAAGGGGCAACGTGTCCTCTGTCCTCCATGCACCCTTCTCCCCTGCCCTTTCACACAGGCAGGCAGGCCCTCCTCCCTGGAAAACTTCTAGAATTCAGCTCTAAACCCATTGGATTGGAACCGGCATGCTGACCTGGTGCAAATAAAGTCACTGCAGCCCAGAACCCCAGCTGGGTGTGGCAGAATTGGCCACCAGCAAAGAAACGATAAAGAAATCTCTGACATGTGCCAAGGGAGGGATTATCATATGGGCTCTTGCTTTTTATGAAATAGGAAAAGCGGATTTTTCTAGTTGACTGCATTTGATCGTTTTTCCTCCATTTGTTTTAAAGTTGAACATCTGATCTGGCAGGGACTTCTCACACTCAGCTGAAAAAAGATGTCTTTTGGGCTCCTCTCCCAGCTTCCCATCACAAGGGATGGCGGGTGGAGGGCTTGGAGCATCACGCCCCCACCTCCCCCCAACACAGCACAGCCCTCAGCATAAATCTGCCTAAATCCCTTCTAATTTTGTCCATGCTTACCCACCCAGGGACCTCTTCCTTCTGGGTTTATTATATAGCTATATATTTTCTCCATGGTCTTACCAGTTTTTCTCTCTATCTCTGAATCCTCTCTCCCTAATGTATGTTACTATTGCCACCTGAGAGCCAAGACAGGGCAGCTGAGTAGGATCAGAAGGCCCAGAAACCTGCCCTAACCAAACCCAGACCTAACACAACTGCTGCCACGGTCCTGAGATTTTCACCTTGGGACCTCGGAGTCAGGGAGCTAGAAGGTTCAAAAGCAGAAAGGCAGCAGTGTGGAGCAGGTAGGTCTGTTTGGTGTGCACATCTACCACCGAGGATCTACCGCCTGGGATCTTGCTAACATGCAGATTCTGATTTGGTAGGTCCAGGGTGTGGCCCAAGACTTTGCAGCTCTAACCAGCTCACAGGTGATACCTGTGCTGCTGGTCCACTGTACTTTAAATAGCAAGAATAAAGTTGAAGGCCCATGGGTTAGGAAATCTTGACTCTATCATTAATTCACTGCAAGTGGACTAATGTTTCCAGAAAGTGATCTGCAGAATGTGAATTCCTTGTGAGGTTTCTAGAGAAATGTTATGGTCAAGGTCAAGTAGGTTTAGGAAATACTACATACTTTATGTGTACGCCACATTTGCCAGCAAATGCTCTGTTTCAATATTGTGAAACATTGTTTAACCCTGCTGACCCCAGCAAAATGTACTCTCAGGGTCAGAAGACTTACCTTGGAGGCAATTTGGGCACCCATCCCTAAGCCCAGGCCTGTTTAAGGGGTTGCTCTGAGGTTTTTGAGGTTACCTGTCAACAGGGAATCCATCAACTTCTGAACTCTCATTTAAGGCTATTCGGAGCACAGAATTTAGCCACCTGCCCTCCAGAGGAAAAAAAAAACCCATACCTTAGCCCTCCCATAACCTCTGTTCCTCTGTACCCAGAATACCGCCAGAAGTACCTGAACAATTCACAGGCCTGCAATCCCCACTCCCAATAGCTGCCTCCAAAAAACATTTAAAGAGGATCCAGGAACCATTTATAGACCCAGCAAGAACAGGTGCTGTTTGCCAAGCTTCCTTACGTGCACACAGGTCACAGAGAACATGCCCCAGGCTTATCAGGAGAGAATATTCTCTCCTGCTCCCAATGTGAGTTTTAAGTTGCAGGCACTGAAATGCCAGCCATATGCTATCTTTGTGGCTATTATTCTTTTCAAGGAAGGCAACTATTCTTTGGGACCTGTAGACACTCAAGCATAAATCTGCCCTGTATCTCCTTTCTCGTCTTTTCCAGGGAAGCAGTAGAGGGGCTAGCAGGGCGTTCTTCCTTCAGGCCCAAGATCTGGAGGCAGACCCCACAACAAGGTCCCAGTTCTAGAAAGAGGACAGCAGGGGACAGATTTCCAGGAACACAACCCTGGCAGTATGGAAACTTGCAGGCTGTCTCCTGTGGTACCTAACCCTTGCTTTGCACAGAAGAGTTCAATGAAGATTGACCTAAACTCTATGGATTTAGGCAGCAAAACCAGGGAACCGGATGGACCCAGTGAAGCTGGGAAAATCCTTTCTTCTTAAGAGGTCATTTCTATCTTCATCCTAACCTCGAAAACTTTCCGCACCAACAAGGCGAGAGAGAGAGCAGGCAAACCCCAACTTTAATTCTCTACTTCTACACAATTCATACTGTCAAAGCCCTCAGGGCCAGGCCTGAGAACTGGCCCTCACATCCTCTATGGGAGACAGTCACAGACACTGTAGAAACTCCTTTTCTTCCCAGAAACACAAGAGCAGAAGTACTGACAAAATAGATGGATTTCAGATATACTTTAATTATACAACCTCCTGTTAAAATGCTTCGTCCCTTGAAGTAACACATCTCTGGGACACTGAGGGTGATGGATACACTAAGAAAAGATCCCACAGAATTATTTCTTTTTTTTTCCATAAATACATGTATTTTATTATTCTTCATTACATTATTTCCCCCCACCCACCCCTCCGTGGTAAGACATAGTTGATTTACAGAAAAGAATACAGAAAACACCAAAGCTCCTGGTAGAGGGAGAGATTTCAAGTGGGGAGAGAGATGCTCTCTCCGTTCCTCTCCTGGTCTTTCCCCGTCTCCTCCTCTAGGCCTCTAGCCTCAGGGTATATATATGGGTTCCTTGGCCAGGAAACAAATGAATACAGTCCCTTCCACCAGGGGCAAGGTGAATGAGTGTATCAATGAATGGACACAGTCCATCCATGGAATTTAGGCCTAGGAAATTCACAAGAAACTGACCTAGGCATACGAAATGGGGGTTCCACATTTAGTCCCAAGTGTATAGTGAAGGAGACACCAAGGCACAGGTGTCTCCTCAGCAGTTGTCCAGCCTTTTTGGCTATTGGAGCCTCTGGTGGGTGTTGTAG